>CAUYQU010040688.1:0-69433 GCA_963574635.1 Cheracebus regulus
GGCTCCTCTGCCGGGAATCTCCTGGTCTGTGGGCTACAAAAATTGGTCGGAAAGTGCGGCGTCCACTCGTTCTCTGCGCTTTCACTGGGAGCTACATTCCTGAGCTGTTGCTAATCGGCCATCTTGGATCTCTCTCCTAGAAGTTTTCTAGATACGTACAAATATATATATCTGCCTTTTATATCTTTCTTTATACAGATGGAAATCTGTATACTGTTTTTTCCACTTATTTTTCCATTTGATTGTATCTTGGATGTCTTTTTCTGTCAGCATGTATGGATTTATTGTATTCTTTTACTAGCTACATATTACTTATCCCACCTTACAGAGAAACCCAAGGTTCTTTGACCTAGTCCAATGATTTTAAGGAGCCCCTGATTACTATGGTCTTTTATAGCACAGTTCTCTTCTTCTAACATGGTTCTTGCATGACATTTTATGTTTTCTGTTTTTTATAGTAGATATTCAGACTGGCAGTGATCTCACAAAGGAAATATATGACGGGAAAGAGGATGTATCATTTGAACTTCAAAGGGACTTTTCCCAGGAAACAGGCTTTTTAGAAACCTCTCTTCTAGAGAAACAACAGGAAGTCTACTCTGCAGAAAATATAAAGAAGGAAAAAAGCAACACCATTGATGGAACAGTGACAGATGAGACAAGCCCCATGGAGGAGTGTTTTTTTAGTCAAAGTCCAAACTCATATCTGTGTCATACCATCACTGTAGAGCAGCCCTCTGGGTGTACAGGATTGGGGAAAGCCATCAGCTTTGATACAAAACTCGTTAAGCATGAAATAATTAATTCTGAGAAAACGGCTTTCAAATGTGAAGAATTAGTGGAGCCCTTTAGGTGTGACTCTAAGCTTAATCAATATCAAGAAAACTACACTGAGGAAAAGCCTTATCAATGTTTGGAGTGTGGCAAAACTTTCAGCATTAATGAGAAATTAATTTGGCATCAAAGACTACACAGTGGGGAGAAACCCTTCAAATGTGTGGAGTGTGGGAAAAGCTTCAGCTACAGTTCCCATTATATCACACATCAGACAATCCACAGTGGGGAGAAGCCCTATCAGTGTAAGGTGTGTGGGAAGGCCTTCAGTGTTAATGGAAGCCTAAGTAGGCATCAGAGAATTCATACGGGAGAGAAGCCCTATCAGTGCAAGGAGTGTGGAAATGGCTTCAGCTGTAGTTCTGCATATATTACACATCAGAGAGTTCACACTGGGGAGAAACCTTATGAGTGTAATGACTGTGGGAAAGCTTTCAATGTTAATGCAAAATTAATTCAACATCAGAGAATACACACTGGAGAGAAACCTTATGAATGTAATGAATGTGGAAAAGGCTTCAGGTGCAGCTCCCAGCTTAGGCAGCATCAAAGCATCCACACAGGAGAGAAGCCCTATCAGTGTAAGGAGTGTGGAAAAGGCTTCAGTAATAATACAAAACTCATTCAGCATCAGAGAATCCACACAGGTGAGAAACCCTATGAATGCACTGAATGTGGAAAAGCCTTCAGTGTCAAAGGGAAGTTAATCCAACACCAGAGAATTCACACAGGTGAGAAACCCTATGAGTGTAATGAATGTGGGAAAGCCTTCAGGTGTAACTCCCAATTTCGACAGCATCTGAGAATTCACACTGGGGAGAAGCCTTATGAGTGTAATGAGTGTGGAAAGGCCTTCAGTGTTAATGGGAAACTAATGCGGCATCAGAGAATTCACACTGGGGAGAAACCTTTTGAATGTAATGAGTGTGGGAGATGCTTTACTTCTAAAAGAAACCTACTTGATCATCACCGAATCCATACTGGAGAAAAGCCCTTTCAATGTAAGGAATGTGGGAAAGCCTTTAGTATCAATGCCAAACTAACTAGGCATCAGAGGATACATACTGGGGAGAAACCTTTCAAATGTATGGAATGTGAGAAAGCGTTCAGCTGTAGTTCCAACTATATTGTGCACCAGAGAATCCATACTGGAGAGAAACCCTTTCAGTGTAAGGAGTGTGGAAAAGCCTTCCATG
This sequence comes from Cheracebus regulus, assembly GCA_963574635.1. NCBI lineage: Eukaryota > Metazoa > Chordata > Mammalia > Primates > Pitheciidae > Cheracebus > Cheracebus regulus. The sequence continues at coordinate 2,031 of CAUYQU010040688.1, forward strand.
TTAATGCCCATTTAATTCGGCATCAGAGAAGCCACACTGGGGAGAAACCCTTCAGATGTGTGGAATGTGGCAAAGGCTTCAGCTTTAGTTCTGACTACATTATACACCAGACGGTCCACACTTGGAAGAAACCATATATGTGTAATGTTTGTGGGAAAGCATTCAGGTTTAGCTTCCAGCTCAGTCAGCATCAGAGTGTCCATAGTGAAGGAAAATCCTAATAATGAGAAAGATGTAGAAAACTCTCAAGGTTAATGCCAAAATGGATCAAGTATCATCAGATTCATCCATTGAAAAACCCCCAAGAGGGAATGAATGTGGCAGAGTCTTCATATGGAAACAGTTTTTATTCTATTCAGTTTTTAATCAGAAAAGGATGACCAGTTAAAGAGAAATATCCAAAAATAAATAGCTTTGTTTTGTACCAACAGGACTGAGAAAATATAATGATGGAAAATATTTCATTCCCAGTAGCATCAGGAAAAGTAGATTTTTCTAGAAATAAACAGTTATGGAGGACTTGTATGGAAAAATTTAAGTCTTCACCTGAGGGCCACTTTACAAAGGAAATTTGAATAAATGGAGAGACTCTTGTTCTTGGATGGGAAAACCCATAATAAAGATATTTACTTTACCTACCTTAATTTATTTGTTTAATTTTTGACAACAAGCATGCATTACTTTTGAAAAGATGAAAAGTAATAAAGATTTATTAAAAAAGGAAAAAGATATGAGTACGTGTTTCATTTTCATGTAATAGAGAAAACCTTTCTAAGCATTAGATGAAAGGCAGAAACTAGCCACAGGGTATACACTGATAAATTGACTACTAGAAACTAAATATTTCTGTATGTTTTTGTTTTAAAGTTTAAAAGACAAAGCACAAAATGTGGAAATACTTTTGTAAAATTTGTGATATAAAAGTGTAGTACTTGGGCATGGTGGCACAAACCTTTAATCTCAGTGCTTTGGGAGGCTGAGACAGGAAGATTGCTTGAGGCCCTGAGTTCCAGACCTGTATGGGCAACATAGCAAGACCCCATCACTACAAAAAATTAAAAAATTAGCCAGGCATGGTGGTGTGTGCCTGCAGTCCTAGCTACCTGAGTGGCAGTGAGACCCTGTCTCTTAAACATTAATATCTAAAGGTAAGTTAGACACACAGGCAGCTTTTAAACAGATTTTTAAAAAAATGTTAAAGATATTTAGTCTCAGTAGTACTCTAAGGAGTTAAAATTAGTAAGTTTTTTGCATATCTCATTGTTAAATATATGTACATGGGATACTATTCATGAAATAATATTTACTGTATTTCATGTTGAAAATATTTACTAAAGATGCCCTTCATATAAGTATAAAATGTTGTCAGCAAGATAGCACGTTACATGGTTCCTATTTTGTAATAACTGGAACTCTTCCACAAACGTGACTTTTCAGGTCCTGAAGGAAGGTGGCTGCCTTGGATTCCCGGTCTCATTGGTGCTTTTCAAGGTCTCTGATAGAAATCCTGGAAGCCTCAAGATACTTTTTAGAAGGGACGCTCTCACCACTTTTAAAAATTGTAAGCAATGAAAGGAACAGGCAAGCTAAGTATCAGGAAGCTGAAGAAGAGCAGGCCAGATAGTAAGTAGTAAGAAAGGGACCAGAAAACACAGGCAAGACAAGGACACGATAACTTCTGCCTTCCCCAAGTGCCACACACGTCTTCACCATGGCCACCTGTGAGCTCTGTAGGGCAAATGCTGTCTCTGGCTCCTAGGCTCCTTGAACAGAAGCTAGTCTGCATTTAGTTTAGAATGAACCACTGGAGGTTTTCTGAATGTGGTACAGTTATTTATGATACTTGGACTGGGAGCATCACTGTTTCTTCAGATCCTCATGTTCCAGGAGAAAAGCAATTGCTAGAAAATGAGACTTACCATCACCAGCCAACTCCAAATCCTCATAAGCATCCATACAGGCCCAGAGATACTCAAATGGCCTCAGAGTCAGATGAATGAGGCTGTTCAGAGTGACAACAAGGAGTAGGGAGGATGGAGAATTGAAAAGTGCATGCCTTACTTAAAGAAGGCAGCCTCAACTGTAGCAAATCTGGGTAGGCAGGAAAGCAGTTCCAGTAATGCCAAATATTCTGAGTCTTCAAAAAGTTAGAAATCAGATTTTTTAAAATCTGAAATCTCTCTCTGTCCCTTTTTTTTTTTTTAAGCATGTTAAGGATTTATTGTCCCTGAATTCTTGAACAATTCTAGCTAAAGTCCCTGAATCCTTGAACAATTTCAACATTTCTAGGTGGTTTCTTCAATAAATGATACAGCAGAATCTATTTGTGAACATCAGGACAGTATAACTGAGTATAGAGAAAATAGAATTATCACAAATTGTATCTGTATCATCACCTGTTGTTGGTAGTAAAGAAAAACTGCTTTTCACAAGACCTTTGATACTGAATATGTTGGTTTTTCACACGATTCTCCAATCTCTGCAGACACCCAACTCAGTGTCTTACAGTTTTAACTGATACTTCCAGAATTAGTGAATACCCCACAGGTTAAGGGCTCAGTTTTACATGACTGCCCCACACTTCAGACACCAGTCGTAAGTAGAGGATCCCTGGGTTAACCATGCTTCTTTGTGACATGGCTACAAATTGGAGGTTCCCATGACCCCCTCTTCCAGCTCAATAATTTGCTAAAATGGCACAGAACTGAGGGAAATACATTACTATTACCATTTTGTTGTCTAAGATACAAATGAACGGCCAGATGAAGAAGTACTTGGGGTGAGGGCTGGAGGTCCCAAGAACAGGAACTTTTGTTCCCATGGAATTGGGGTGCACTACTCTCCCAGTACAGGATGTGATGGCCAATCCAGAAACACTCTGAACCCCATCATTTAGGGTTTTGATGGAGGTTCCATTACATACCCAACATTGATTAAGTAATTGGCCATGGTGAATAACTCATTTTTAAGCTCGTCTCTGCAGATGTCAGGGTATGGGGCTGAAAATTCCAACCCTCTAAGCACATGGTTGGTTCCTCTGGCAACTAGCCTTCCTGAAGCTATCTAGGGGCCCACCAAGAGTCTCATTAACATAAAGCCAGGTGTGACTAAAAGGTGCTTATTATGAATAACAGAAGACAATGTTTGGGAAATTGCAAAGGTTTTACGAGTTCCAGGAACTTGGGACAAAGACTAAATATATTTTTTAATGCCACAAGCAGAACCATTTATTATGGTTCACATAAAATTTTTTTTAAACCTACTTGCTGTGTTTTTGTACAAGGTATTAGCTAAGATAAAATGAAAGCCTGGCAACATTTAAGCAATCAAAAATCATGAAGATAGATGTAAAGATTGAAAGATGCACACAGTATCAATATTTTTTCCCCATGCAGTTCCATTTTTTTCTGAAATGCCTTTCAAAAATTGTGGTAAAATACATGCCACATAAGATTTGCCATTTTGACCATTTTAAAGAGTATAGCCAGGCTTGGTGGCCTACACCTGTAATCCCAGCACTTTGGGAGGCTGAGGTGGGAGGACAGCTTGAGGCCAGGAGTTCAAAACCAGCCTGCGCAACATAGCAAGACCCTGTCTCTAATTTAAAAAAAAAAAAAAAAATTTTAAGAGTAAACTGTGCAATCCAGTGACATTTAGTACATTCACCATGTTCTGCAACTATCAGAACTATCTAGTTCCAGAACTTTTTAATCACCCCAAAAGGAAATCTCATACTCTATAACAGTCTGTCTATGTCCCTCATCTCCCCGTCACTGACAGTCACAAACATTCCTGTCTTTATGGACTTTTTCATTCTGTATATTTCATATTAATGGATGATTCAGTGTGTTACTTTTTGTGACTGGCTTCTGAGCTTAATGTTTTCTACATTCCTCCATTTTGTAAGATGTATCAGGACTCCATTCTCTTTTTTCATTTTTTAAGAGTACATGACCTGCTGATTCCATTCCTTTTTATAGCTGAATGATTTTCTGTTTATGAATAGGCCCTGCTTTTTAAATGATACATCAGTTGATAGACATCTGGGTTGTTTCCATTCTTTGGCTATTGTGCATAATACTGTTAGAAATATTTGTATACATGTTTTTGACACCTGTTCTTAATTCTGGGTATACCCGAGTGGAATTGTTGGGTCATATGGTAATTCTATCTTTAACATTTTGAGGAAGCACCAAATTGTTTTCCACAGAAACTGCAACATTTTAAATTCAGGTCAACAATGTATGAGGGTTCCAATTTCTTTACATCTTCATCAATACTTATTATTTTCCATTTAAAATTTTTAAATTATAGCCTAGTGGGCATGAAGTAGTATCTTGTGGTTTTGATTTGCATTTTCCTAATAATGAATCATGTTGAACATCTTTTCATATATTTCTTGGCTGTTTGTATATCTTTTTTGTAGTAATGTCTAGTTAAATCTTTGCCATTTTTTGTTTGTTTTTGAGACAGAGTCTCATTGTGTCACCCAGGCTGGAGTGCAGAGGTGTGATCTTGGCTCACTGCAGCCTTTGCTTCCTGGGTTCAAGCAATTCTCGTGCCTCAGCTGGGATTACAGGTATGCAATCATGATGGCCCAGCTAATTTTTGTATTTTTAGTAGAGATGGAGTTTCACCATGTTGGCCAGGCTGGTCTTGAACTCCTGGCCTCAAGTGATCAGCCTGCCTCGGCCTCCCAAAGTGCTGGGATTATAGGCATGAGCCACTGTGCCTGGCCTCTTTGCCAGTTTTTAAATGAGACTGTTTATCTTTTGTTTGTTCAGTTGTAAGAGTTTTTATGTATTTTGGATACTTCACCCTTATCAGATATATGGTTTTCAAATATTTTCTTCAATTTTGTGGATTGTCTTTTCAGTTTCTTGATAGTGTCCTTTGAGACACAAAAAAATTTTAATTTTGATGAAGTCCACCTTATTTATTTTTAATTTGTTGCTTGTGCTTTTGTTGTCAGAGCAAGAAACCATTGCCAAATCCAAGGTCACAAAGATGTATTCTTTGTTTTCTTGTGTTTTATAGTTTTAGCCCATATTTAGGTGATCATCCATTTTGAGTTTTTTTTTGTATATAGTATGAGTTAAGAATTCCGCTTCATTCTTTTGCATGTGGAGGTTCAGCTGTCCCAGTAGCATCTGTTGTACAATTTTTTCTCCATCGAATGATTTCGACATGCTTTACAAAAATCAGTTGGGCCAGGTGTGGTGGTTCACACCTGTAATCCCAGCTGTTAGGGAGGCAGAGGCAGGAGGATAGCTTCCTCCCAGACATTGGAATTATTTCACAGAATAATTCAGGTTTCTGTGAATTATTCCACAGAAGAATTTAGATTCCTGTGAATTATTTACAGAATAATTCAGATTTCCTTTTTCCCGGTGAATTTCATTTGTCCCTGTGAATGATTCAGACTTTCTTATTTCTTTGTGTACAACTTATTTTGTTTTTGAAAAGCATACATCTTGAATATTACAATGTGGTAACTCGAAATTGGAGTCTCTTCCCCTTAGGGTTAGTCATTGTTACTTCTTGTGGGCTGTAGTTTGTTTAGTGACTTTCTAGACTATTTTTGTAAATACTGTTATTATTTGGCATGTGTGTTCACTGAAGTCTCTGTTTCATTTGCTTAGTGATCAGCTAGTTGTTTGATAGAGATTTTCTTAAGCTTCTATAAAGAAAAAACAAACAAACGAAAAATGAGCCTCCCATTCTTTTCATCTGGGCTCTGTGTTTAAGTTGAAGCATGCCTTCAACACTCAGTGTGTGGTCTACAATTCTGCCTTCACCTTCACCTTCACCTTCACTTCCTACTTCTACAGAGCCTGAAGGTCAGCCAGCAGTGACAGCTTACGGCATTCCGAGATTTTTTGTGAGTATGTGCCTAGCCTAGACATGCATGTGGCCTTCTACATTCCTAGGAATATGTGGAAGCTTTTCTAAGTTCCTGGTCCCAAAGCTTTTCCTCCCCAGCTTTTCCTTTCAGTGTTTCAGCATTTGTATTGTTTGCCTTGTCTGATATTCTTTACCCTAGGTGGCAGCAGCTCGTTCATTTACCTTTAAATATTTTGTACAAATTCCTTCCATGTGCATGCTTCTCTGCCCTGAGAGAGTTCCAAGTAAAGTGAAATAAAGGTAAGTGCTTTGTATTGGTCCTTCAGGAGCCACTTGAGGTGAAGACAGACATAATTATTTAAGAACAAGGTTTGCTGTGCTCCCACAGGCATCAGAAACCCCCACCAAGAACAAGGGTTGCCATCTTTAAGACTGCCACTGAGCTAGGGAGGAAGGGGTGGGACAAGGGCAAATCAGGATGCCACAGACCTCTCCTATCAAGTTTCAGCTGCTTTTTTATTGATTAAGAAAAAAGAATTCAGTTGGTTGCTGTAAATATTTGACTGTTTTCCAGAGTTCTAATAAAGTTGATTTTGACGATATTTTGCCAATTTTGTGTGTGTGTGTTTCTCTTGAGGGACAGGCCCTTGGAGTTCTCTGTCATTTTTATTGCCAACACCTATGTGTGTGATTTTTTTTTGAGACAGGATCTCAATCTGTTGCCCAGGCTGGAGTGCAGTGGAGTGATCATGGCTCAGTGCAGCCTCAACTTCCGAGACTCAAGCAATCCTCCTACCTCAGCCTCTCAAGTAGCTGGGACTACACCTTGCCTGGCTAATTTTTTAATTTTTATTTTTAGAGAAAGAGTCTTGCTATGTTGCCTAGGCTGGTCTCAAATTCCTGGGCGCAAGCAGTCCTCCTGCTTGGACTCTTGAAGAGCTGGGATTACAGGCATGAGCCACCATGCCTGGCCTGCTCTCAATATTTTTACACATAGGCAACTCATTCAAATGAAGAAAATAGAAAAAAGAAAAAAAGGAGAGCAAACCAAACCGATAGGTGCAGGCTTGCAATTTATCTTTACATTGACATTTCAAATAAATGAATGTAGAATACTGAGAACGCTTACATTTGGCTTCAAAAGACTTAGAAGCTTCTGGAAGCAGCACAGCAACTCTAAATTCTCTGCCAGGAAGGAATCCTTTTCCTTCTCTTTGCTGAATGCAGTGCCCTGCAGGGAACCTATGTCTGGTTTCTCCACATCCTCTGGATCCAGAAGCTCAGCTGGCCTTTGAAGCATTCTTGTTTCCATTTACAGACTTTATCAAAGACCCTAAAAAAGTGTAAACTGAAATTATTCATTTGATACTGTATTAGCTATATGTTGCAGGAAAAAAAAAAAAACTACCCCCAAATGTAGTGGCTTAAAATAACAGCAGATATTTAGTATCTCACACAGTGTCTGTGTGTCAGTAATTTCAGAGCTGCTTAGCTAGGTGCTTCTGGCTCGGGGTCTCTCATGAGTTTTCAGTCAACTGAAGCCTCATCTGGGATTTCAAAGATGTGGTGCTTGTTAACAGGAGGCCATGGGAGCCTCTCCCTGGTCTTCTTGAGTGTCCTTATGACATGGTGCCTGTCTTCCATCAAGGTGAATGCTGAAGACAGCAAGGCAGAAGTCAGAATATCAGCCTTGGAAGCCACTTATCATTTCTGGAATATCCTACTGAGGCAGGAGAATAGGGTCTGGAGGCAGGGAACCTGAGGCCGATTCCCACTGACTTCCTAGAACTGAATCAAAGGAAAACGCCACCTCTGCACACCCAAGTAACAAAAGGATCAGAGGCTACTCCCTTTGCACTGCATGACAGATGAAAAATGGAAAGTACCTCTGATTGGTCCCCTCCCAGAACCAAGTAACTGACTGGTCACAGGCCACTCCTTCATTTACATAGGATGTAACCAAGTAACCAGTGGGAAACCTCTAGTGGGCACTTAAACTCCAGAAAATTCTGTACCCAGTGCTGCTGAGCCATTGGCTCCAGCCTGCCCCCACTCTGTGGAGTGTACTTTCGTTTCAATAAATCTGTGCTTTGGTTGCTTCATTCTTTGTTGCTTTGTTTGTGCATGTTGTCTAAGTCGTCTTTGTTCAAAATGCCAAGAACCTGGATGGCTCGTAGTCAAGACTCTCCACTGGTAACACTATTGGTGACTCAAGTCAGCCCTATTCAATAGGGGATGACCTGTAGGTATGAGCAGGTACAAGGGAGGGCTGCATATTCCCCAGATCCGCAGTCCTGGCTGTGCCTCCCACACAGTCCAAGTTTAACTCTACAAGGAACATCCCTGAGGCCTGACAAGCTCTCGTGAGATCTCACACTGAAGAGCGACCAGGCCCCATGCAGCCAGCTGCGTACCTACCTGATGGAGCAGCAGAGGGCTGTGGGCCACCGAGGTCACACCGTGAGGCAGTGTGGTGTCCAGGGAGGTTCTGCATGAGCAGGTGGGCATGGGGACCCTCTGAGTGGCACTGATGCAGTCCCAACCCCCTGAGATTGCAGCTGGGCCTGCAGGAAAGGAGGGAGGAGCAGAGCCTGCCCCATCTGCCATCTACTCGAATGTCAGGGCACCCCATGATGTGGGTTTGAGAAGGTTGTCACCCCTTCACAGAGGAGGACACTCTGTCTCAGGGCTTAGGCTCAGATATCAAGCAGGCCTGGGTTCTGGGGCACTGGTGGCTACCTGGACATGGCTGGGTAGGTACTGTACCCTCTTGCTGCCTCAGTGTCCTCACCGGTGAGAACAGAATACAGCAGCCATTTATGGCTGTGTCTGCAAGGAAGCACTGCCAGAAGGAAAACCCCACTTCGCAAGAGCCTTGATGGCGGCTGTCACTTTCTTCCAGGCTCCCAGAGAGGTGCCACAGGGGCCTGATGCCATGGCCACTGCCAGCTATGCCTGCCCCTGCTTGCTGTCTTCCTCCCCTGAAGCCCATCCTCCCCTTGTCCTTCCTCCCTCTCCCCAAACTCTCCCTTCACACTCACAACCCCCTTAGCCTTCCCCACTAACTCTCTTGCCTCCACAGTTGTTGGGGGTTGGAGCTGTTTGCAGCGCTAACTCTCAGAGAGCTAGGGTCGGGGGCTGACACCAGTAGCCATCCGTCCTGTGGCCCCACAGGAAACCTAAGTGGATAATTTGTCATTTTCTCTGGTAGTGGTGAAGTGACCCATATGCAGTGAGACTGTGGGTGTGGGATGGGCAGGATGCCCCACATGGGGCTCATGGAAACTGTTCAGGGCCTGGCTCATTCTGGACATGGGTCAGGTGTTCATTCCAGTTGCCCAGGTGTGGCCCTGTTAGAAGTGAGGCATCTTTTTTTTCCACCAACTCCTTCTCTCTGTTCTGTGACCTCAGGCATGATGTCCTCCTATTCTGGGAACTTGGCTGCCAGATCTATGGAACAGAACATGTGGAGGGAATAGAGACAAACATCCCATCAGCCTCTGGGTTTTCGTGGTTCAGTGCCCAGCCTTTTAAACCTATTTTGGTTTCAGACTCAGATTCAGCTGTGGATCCTTCCCCAGAGACCCCCAATTGCCCACATCCAGCCATTTCTCTACCACTTTAGGGATCACCTGGCACCCAAAGCGTGTCCAGTCTAAATACAGCCGTGCATTGTATAATGATTTTTCAGTTGACAATGGACTGCATGTACGATAGTGGTCTCATAAGATTATAATACCATATTGTAACAGTCTGTGGGAAGTAGAGAAATTCCTTTTTAAAGTTTCCTTTCTTGTTAAAGAATAAGTGTGCTAATAACTTTGTTAAGCCCTATCCTATGTAGCCGTTACAGGCACATAGTACATTCTATGTCCTTGTACTTTTACCAAGGTATCTGTGTTGGACTTGCTCACAGGCATGTTCCAGCTCTCCATTGCTTTTATATGTTTAGAAAAGTGTTAAGTTGTTAGCCAATCGGGTTTTAGTTTAGATTGTGAGGTCTGGCTCCAGCCAAGGGAGATCAGACACAGCAGTAAGGACAACCCCAAATGCATAAGGAATAAATTTGTGTGTTTCCCTTTGTTCATTATACTCTTGTGGCAAGATGGCTAGCAAGAGTACTCTTCCTGCAGTCCAGGAAGTAAAAATTGCTTTGCTGAAAGATCCTTTGTCTCAGGGCTAATTTTTCTTTGTGGCACCGAGCATCTATTCCCAACAGATTCCCAATTGCCCATGTCCAGCCATCTCTCTACCACTTGAGGGGTCACCTGGCACCCAAAGTTTGTCTGTGGGGCTTGGTTAAGGCATCTCCTCTGCCCCTGCCTTTCTTGCCTGCCCTCCACCTGCCCACTGCCCAGGGCCCACTGTCAGTAGAAGCTCCCCAGACTCCGAGATGCAGCACATAGGTAAACTAAGTTCAGGATAGAGCACTTTTTTGGGCTTTTGTTAATGCAGTGATCAAGAAATGTCCTCCTTGAAGGAGCTGTGCATCATCATTGTTCTGCACTCACCCCTTCCCAGCTCTGGACACCCACCCACCTCTGCCCCAGCTGAGCGTCCATTTTCTGGAAAACCAGATGCTTCAAGTCTGGACTCCTGCAGAATCGTCTCTCATTCTCCATGGTATGCTGGACTAGGGAGGGATATGGGGAGGGAGGGGGACGTAGGACTGAACAGATCATCTTCACCACCCAGCACAGAGGGTACCTCCTGGGCACGAAGACTCTCCTGGAGATTGACGAAGTTATATAATTGTTTTACTAATATCTTATTGAAAAAGTCATAGGGTCTATGGAGTTGGCTTGAAACCAATTTTGGGGGGTTCAAATCCTTCCTTTTTCGTGCTGTTCCTGGTCGCCTTCCTCCTGGGGCCTTCTCTTCAAACACCCATGCAGGTAAGAGCAGGGAGAGGCAGCCTGAAGGTGTCCCCCAGGCATCTGTGGGCACAGGATGGGAGCACTGGGATTGAGGCATAGTATAGGCCTGTTCCCACTGAGGATTTTAAGGGGCAGTAGCAAAATAAATGTAATAATGATGCCCCCAGCATCCGGGATTGACTTGGTGAGTTACAACATTTTTGCACAACTCAAACTGATTGAGCCCTACTTGATGGTGATAAAGATGGTGACTGATTCTGTTTCATAGTTGTAAAAGAACAATCCTCAGAACTATTCATTAGCATTTAGGTCATTCCTGAGTTATATATATGTGTGTGTGTGTGTGTGTGTGTGTGTGTGTGTGTATATGAAAAAATCAGCAGAAAGATCAGGGAATTTGTTCCAAGAGCATTCAAAAAAAAGAAGTCTTAAAAATTATTCAGTTAGAAAGGAAAAGTTGAAGTAAGATTGCTGCTTTAGAAGCAAGATTGCTTAACTTTGTGTGTCCGTGAAATTATATCATTTCGGGTTATCTTCTCAATCAGGCAAATGATGTGGTCCCACCCTTACGTTTGCTGTAGGTTTGCTCTAAGTTCACAAGGCTGTGAAAGTGTGGGGCCCCGATCAGCATTACTCAAACTGAATTTTATCTCCGGAGAGTCTGAGGACAGCTGGGGGAGAAATGCCCAGAAAATGTATAATATATATTTTTAAAAGCCGCACAATCATCATTTTGCCCATTTCCAAGTTTTGTGTGTGTGTGTGTGTATTTGGCACACAGATGAGAAAACTGAGGCCTGAAGTGTCTTCATGTATCTGGGCCTCCATTTGATCATCTGTAAAATGGGGCAATAGAGAATCTGCCTCCCAAATATGGTTGTGAGGCCTGAATTACTTGCTGCCAGGAAAGGCTCAGCCAGAGCCTGGCCCAAAGGTGGTGAAGGAGGTGGTGGTTTGAGTGTGTGCACATCTGATACACAGTCATGCACAGGTGCACACATGCAGGAAGCCCACAAATCCCTCTCCCAAGGGCACAAGCAAGATGCACACACAGGCCTTCCCATAGACACACAGACACACATAGTGTACCCCACAGACATTCACATATACAGACACACATGGACCCCTACATACATAGACACACACCCAGTGCACCCCGCAGATCTCCACATCCGCAGACACACACAGATCACACACAGACTCCATGCACACATAGGCACACACACAGACACACATGTACACATATAGATATACACACAGACCCCTCCCACACACACAGACATACAACATAAACACAGAGACCCCCCCACACACACATCACATAGATGCACACATGGTGTACCCTGCAGATCCCCACATCCAGACACACCTAGAGGTACACATGGTACACCCCACAGCCACACCCTCATATAGACACTCCTGCATTGGCTTTCGGTGAGCAGGTAACAGCTGCCTACTTGGTATATTTTTGAGTTATGGAAAAGTACAGAACATCTGTTTGTTAATAATAGTCACCTGTTCAGAGAGAATAAATATGTGAATCAGAACCTGCTCCAGGCCTTCAGCCTGGAAAGCTGTCAGCCGCTGAGGCTCTCAGCTCGGTAGGCTGCTGGCCCCCCAGATAGACCCACTTTGCTGTTCTATCTGGGTGTTTGCCTCTCATTTCCTTCAGCACCACCTGGGTGGGGGTCTCCTGGCCACGCTGGTACTCGGTAAAGGGGGACAAGAAGTCCTTCAGCCCTGGCTTCCCGCAGGGTCCACAGTTTCTTTGCAGTGGCAAGATCAAGTCTTGGACTCCTGGAGGATTGAGAATCCCAGAGGACAAAACCTGATAGATGTGCCACCAATGTCCCATGTGACTCCGGGCCTCTCTAGGGCTCTGGCTCCTGGTCAGTGCAGAGTAGGACTGGTTCCAGGACTCTGATGGTTTTCTCCCTCCCCATAGGCTTGTTACTGTCCAGGGCAGGTCCATCTGCTCAGACCCCAATGACCAGAGGGTGAGGAAGGCAGTCAGACACCCGCAAAGCCTTGTGAAGTCACGTGGCCCCATCATCCAGGAGTCCTGATGCCTGGTAGCCTTGGTGTCCACCACCCCAGTCTCCCATGTGGGTGCAGTGGAGGCCTTACCAGGACAGCAAGAAGCCTGAGCACAGGAGACCCCAGTCCCTGCACAGTAGCACTTCTGATTTTCTGAACTGGAGCCCTGGGCCTGGAAGGGTGGAGGTTAAGGTCTTTCTCCTTCAATCTGGATCAGCATGTTCTGCCCCTGCAGTTCAGGGTGCACACACCCACCCTGGCCTGTCACATTGGAAGGGACCTCAGAGAACACCTGGGCCTGCCCTGGCCAGATCAGGAGGGGAAATGGAAACTCAGAGGAAAACATGGCTGTCGCTGTCTCAGGGAACCTGCAGGTTGTGGGGAGAGCCTCGTGAGAGGCCTAAGCGGGGTGTCCATGCCCTGGGGAGCAAGGCTCCTGTGTCATCTGCAGCCTCCCAGAGGCCTAAGGGCCTCTCTCTGCAGGGGCTGGGGATTCTGGGAAGAGGCTTCTGGATTCTCTTCTGTTCTCTCGGCCTCTGAAATCTCCACTCCTGCACATCTGTTATCTTCCGGCCTGGAGAGGATGAGGACATCCTGAGACACATTCCATTCCAGTACTGTCCACAGGCCCCTTCCACGGGCCAGAGCTTGACCACCTGCCAGAGAACCCTAGATGGGTCAACCTTTGTCTTCTCCTGTGGAATGTCCCAGCCTGGAGGAAGGCGGGGATCCCTGTGGCCCCTTCCCTTAGCTTGCAGGCCCGGATACGCACTACAGATCAGGTGGTCTTTAGCACATCCCGTGTGGGCCAGGGTCTCAGGGGCTCGTGTGCACGGTCTGGGCCACCTCTGCCCACTTTCCGGCCTTCTCCTCCATCTGGATCTCCCGCTCTGCCGCCTGTTCCCCAAGTGGTTCCAGTGTTCCTGAGGCGTGGCCCCCACCCCCTACTGGCCACCGAAATCCCACCCACCCTCGGCTCAAGCCCAGCCTCCAGGAAGCCTTCCCGACCGCCCTGCGGCGCTGAGCCTCTGCCCTCCGGTTGCCCCGAGGAACCGCAGCGCCCCTGCCACGGTAAGGGGTTATTCTGCCACGGGTCCCCGCGCGTCTGCTGGTCCCCACTCCGCCATTGGCCCGCAGCCCCGCGGCCCACGTGCTCCCTGGCTGGGGCCGCCGGCGGAGGTGCTGGGGCCGGCGAGGCCTGGAACGAGACTGCGCTAGAGCGCCTGGGGGCCCGCGCGTCTGACCCTGGGCCTCGGCTCTGGCCTCGTGTGGAGGAGGGCAGGGATGAGGGGCTCTGCGTCCGGGGTTCTGGGTTCTGCGACCTGCGCGGTGGACAGAGAAGCCACGAGGAGTCCTTGCTGCCCCCGGCCCTGCGAGGGCTCGACCCCGCCCGACCGGGAGGAGTGGCCCTGCCACAGCTGCCCTGAGTCTGGGGAAGCGGGGCCGAGCTCCTGGTCCGAAGCGTCCTGTGGATCCTCCGGGAGTGGGGGCATGGGGGTCTGTGGGGGGCGGAGATGACCTCCGAGACCCTGACCTAGCAAGCCCGGCCGCGCACGCCGCGCCCTGCAGGCCGGCATCCCAAGGACGCTCAGAGCCGTTAGCGCAGCCATTACAACGTGGTGGCGCACTCCTGTGATCCCAGCACGGTGGGAGGCCGAGGCGAGAGGATTGCTTGGGGCCAGGAGTTCAAGACCAGCCTGGGGAACAAAGTGAGACCCTTGTCTTTACCAGCACCACCACTAACAAAAAGTAAACTTTTCTTACAAAACAAATCGAGTGAAATCGTGCGCCGAGGCTCACATTATAGAGTTGCTGTCGAGGACTGTGAGGGAGGCGGAAAGTTGCTGGCCGGCTCCTGAGAGTGACTGAGCAGGGGGCTTTGCCAGCAGGTCCCTGGGCAGATAAGAGATGGAGCCAGGACAGAAATCCGAATGCAGCTCTTGGGAATGCAAGTGTCCCAGGGCAGGGACGGGGCGCGAGGTGGGTGGGAAGAGCAGTGCACGATGCGGGAGACGCCACCGTGCTTGTGGGAAGGGCAACGCCATCATGCTGAGAGGAAGGGGGCTTGGCAAGGAATAGGGAGTTGGGGCTCCCCGTGACGGGGAGGGAAGAAGTGGGAGGAAGCATCAGGAACTAGGGGAGCAGCTAGGAGGGACCTGGCCGTGTATTGCCCCTTCCAGGTGCCCGCCAGAGGGCGCGCCAGCCCTCAAATAAAGATCTGGAGGCTGACAGTCACGGTCCTGCCCAGATGACCCCCTATCTCTGGCCTTTGTGTTGGCTCAGTAGGCGCTAGAGTCCCACTTCCCATTTGACTACAGCTGCCCATAGCCTCCCGGCTGGGGCACCTGCAGCTGAGTGGCACTTCCAGGGGAGCAATGGGAAGAAAACCACTAGCTAAACTGCCTGGAGCTTGCTGGCTAAAGGGGAAGAAGGAAAAATGCTGTTGGGATTTGCAGGACCCCTAACTCATGACCCCATGTCTGGTTTTGGGTCTTTCTTGTAAAATACACATAACATGAAATTTAATATTTTAGCTTTCTTTTTTCTTTCTTTCTTTCTTTTTTTTTGAGGCGGAGTCTCACTCTTTTGCCCAGGCTGGAGTCAGTGGCCTGGTTTCAGCTCACTGCAACCTCCACCTCCTGGGTTCAAGGGATTCTCTTGCCTCAGCCTCCTGAGTAGCTGGGATAACAGGTGCCTGCCACCACACCCTGCTCCTCTTTGCTATTTCAGAGTGTACAATTCAGTGGCATTAGGTACATCACAGTGTTGCACAACCATCACTACTCTGTAGTTTCAGAACTTTTTTGTTAACACAAAGGGAATCCTAGACCCATTAAGCAGTGGCATCCCATTCCCCTTTGCCAGTCCCTGGCAACCACTAATCTGCTTTCTGTATCTAGGAATTGGCCTTTTCTGGGTATTTCATGTAGATGGAATCATGCAATACTGGCTTTCTGTGTCTGGCTTATTTCACATAGAGTAATGTTTTCAGGTTCACCCATGTGGTAGCATGTATCAGAGTTTCATTCCTTTTTATGGCCAAGTAATGCTCCATGGTATGATTATACCACATTTTGTCGATCCATTCTTCATTGGTGGACACCTGGGTTATTTCTACTTTTTGGCTATTGTGAATAATGCTGCTGTGAATGTTGGTGGACAAGAAGTGTTTAAGTCCCTGTTTTTCATTTTTGGGGCCATATACTTAAGAGGGGAACTGCTGGGTCAGAGGTTCAACTCTTTGAGGAGCTGCCAAACTGTTTTTCACAGTGGCTGCCCCACGTATTCCTATCAGCAACATACGAGGGTTCCAATTTCTCCACATTCTCACTGACAGTTGTTATTTTCTGTGGTTTTGGTGTCACAGCCATGCTAGGAAGTGTGAAGTGATATTGCATGTGACTTTGATTTCCATTTCCTGGATGACTGGTGATGTGAATGTCTTTCTTTTAACTGGGTCCCAGCCTCCCGTCTTGTCCTCTCCCCTCAGTCTGTCCATAGAAGAACAGGCTGAGTCCTTCTTCTGAAACCCAACTCTGATTATGTCTCCCCCAGCTCAGAATCACCCCCAAATCCCTTCCAGCTCTCTCTGGAAAGGAGCACACGTTCCTGCCCTCCCTGCCTCCAAAACACACACCCTCAGTGCTCCAGCCCCTAGAAAATTCTTCCAAGTGCTAGAATATACTCCTCCTCCAATCCTTTGCCTCTGCCCTTCTGCCTGCCTGGAACATTCTCCTATGCTCTCTACTACCCTGCTTCCACTGCTGAGTCCTTCCATCCTTCCGGCCTCACCTGCTTCCTATCACCTTTCACTTCTGGGTTATGTCATTTTTCACTCTGACTTGTAATCTCCAGTTCAATGGTCAGTTTCCCCTCAAAGAGGGAATTCCATACAGGTCATGGTCAGCTCTGTAGGCCCAGCCTTGTTTCCTCAGTGCCCAGCACAGCGGGGCTCAGTAAGACTGTGACGACTGACCACGTGCATGGAAAGCTGTTGGGGAAGGGGCACAGGTGTGTTTGATTACTATCATGAGCCCTGTTTGCTTTCTTTTCATGGAATCAACTTTACACTGGTTTTGACAGTTTTAGTCAAGGGGGTCCCACCTGTTGCCCACATACACCTGAATTTCAACCATGGCACAGTCTCAGCTCAAGGTGAGTCCCTTGGCTGAGGAACAACAGGATGCACTGTTTCTTTATATCCAGTTATTTTTAAGGCACCCATTGCCTTTAACATGCCTCTGGATTTAAGAACCACGGCACTCTTGGACTCTTGCAGCTCCTCAGGCTGTCCCCATTTTCACTTTTTTTTTTTTCTGAGATGGAGTTTTTCCCTGTCACCCAGGCTGGAGTGCAGTGGCACAATCTCAGCTCACTGCAACCACCATCTCCCGTGTTCAGGTGATTCTCCCTACCTCAGCTTCCCCAGTAGCTGGGATTACAGGTGCCCACCACCACGCGGCTAATTTTTGTATTTTCAGTAGACGGGGTTTTGCCATGTTGGCCAGGCTGGTCTCGAACTCCTGGACTCAAGTGATCCTCCCACCTTGGACTCCCAAAGTGTTGGGATTATAGGCATGAGCCACTGTGCCCAGCTGCCATTTTCACTTTTATTCAAATTCCTCAGTTGAGTTCTCTACCCCCATACCCCCACCCCCACTTCCATGTCTTCTCAGCATCTGTCACTTCCATTCTTAGCATCTGTAGTATCTGGCCCAAGTGTGCACAGAAACCTCCCCATCCAGGTTGTTGACACCAAATGGCCCCCTGTTCCTTCCCCTCCTTCTCTTTCTGCAGCCTGTAGAGGGCCACGTGGGGTTGTGCAGGCCTGGGCTCAAATCCTAACTCCACCACTTCCTTGCTGTGTGGCCTTGAGCAAATTACTTCAACTCTCTAAACGTAAGCTTCTCTCCTAGGACAGCTATGAGAGTAGACTATGAGAATTCAGACAAGGCCTGGCAACTGTGATCCAGACCCCATGCCCCTTCTAGAAATCTCCAGGAGCTGCACTCGCCCACTATAACTTTACTTACAGTAAAGTTATAAGTTTTCCTTATAACTCACCAGCTTCTCACCAGCCTCACTTTACTTTTTCTCTTGAGAGGTCCCTGAAAACTGCCAACCCTTAATGAGCATTTACTTTTTAAGAATAAATTTTATTTTTGATTCTGCCTTGTCTAAGAATTGAGCATTTACTTGAAATATGGCACAAAGGCCTTATTAACCTCTGGGTCTGACTACAGCTTCAGGAAGGATCTAATCTTGTCAGCTCCATTTCACAGATGAGAAAACTGAGGCAGTGGCTGGTAACCCATCGAGGCTCATGCTGATTGGAGGTGGCAGGCTTGGGCTCCTCACCGCCATGCGTGCTGCCTCTGCTTAGGCCCAGGCTGCTGTCCTGGGTCCTTTGTTTTCCCTGCAACCCATTCCAGATACTGCCAACTTCCTGAATTTCACAGATGTAAATATGAAAGGTAAAATAATGAAGCTTCTGGAAGAAAACCAAGTAGCATACAGCTTCATGATACTGGGATCTGCAAATGTTTCCCAAATAAGACTCAAGAATTCACCTTAAAAGATAAACGGTAGAATTAAAATTAAGTTTTTTAAGTTCTGGGATACATGTGCAGAACGTGCAGGTTTGTTGCATAGGTATACATGTGCCATGGTGGTTTGCTGTACCTGTCAACCCGTCATCTAGGTTTTAAGCCCTGCATTCATTAGGCATTTGTCCTAATGCTCTCCCTCCCCTTGCTCCCCACCCCCCACAGGCCCCAGGGTGCAATGTTCTCCTCCCTGTGTCCGTGTGTTCTCATTGTTCAACTCCTGTTTGTGAGTGAGAATGTGCAGTGTTTGGTTTTCTGCTCCTGTGTTAATTTGCTGAGAATGATGATGTCTTGCTTCATCCATGTCCCTGCAAAGGACATGAACTCATTATTTTTTATGGCTGCAAAATTAAGAATTTTTATTCATCCAAAGACACCATTAAAAGGCAAACCACAGACTGGCAGGTGATCATTGTTACATGATTGTCTGATGAAGGATTCACACTCGGAATGAAGAAACCCTGTGCTTTAATAAGGCTCGCTCATAAACACACTTTTTTTTTTTTGAGATGAAGTCTTGCACTGTCACCCCAGCTGGAGTGCAGTGGCACGATCTCAGCTCACTGCAACCTCTCCCTCCCGAGTTCAAGCAATTCTGCTGCCTCAGCCTCCCAAGTAGCTGAGATTACAGGCGCCCGCCACCAGGCCCGGCTAATTTTTGTATTTGCAGTAGAGACAGGTTTCACCATGTTGGCCAGGATGGTCTCTAACTCCTGAGCCCGTGATCTACCTGACTCAGCCTCCCAAAGTGCTGGGTTTACAGGCATGAGCCACCGTGTCCGGCCCATAAACACACATTTTAAAAAAGTCCTGCAGGCCTGGATTTGCAGCCTAGCTCGCCCTTCTGCCTATTTAGAGAGATCTTGGACAAGTTTCTTCGAGGGACAGAGCCCTCGAGTTAATTATCCCACATCCAAATTGGGGCTAAAACCCATGCTTTGTGTGCCTCACCTGTGTTTCATGTGAGAATGAAAAAAGGGATAATGCACCAAAAATGGATCAGTGCCAGGATGGGGATTTATGTGTATGTGGCCCCCTTATCCCTGTTCTCAAATTGGAGCTCCTCAAGGACATGGGCTGGGCCTCAGCCTGATCTCTGGTCCCTGGCACCCGGCACAAGCCTGGCTTAGAGTGCATGGAAGCATATGCACGACACATGACATGAATGGAAGCATACATTCTATGCTTCCATGGAGTGGGCAAGGAACAGAATTACTGGATGAGAGAAGCGCACAGCAAAGCATGAGTGTGGAAAAGTGCAGTTCAGTCCATTGGGAGTGAGCTTTGGTGGAAACAGAGTACAAGCCGGGGAAGGGTGGTTGGGGATGGATTTTCCATACCAGGCTCAGGAGTTGGGATTATTGTTAGAGGAACCCCTGCTAACCAGGCCTCTGTTTTAATAAAACATGACTAAAGTGACTCCATCTTGAAGTGAGCAGGTTAATGCTTGTGGTCAGAAAATAGCCACATCCAAAGCTGACCACCAATTATAATTACAGAGTATTTATAGCCGTGCAGAGCATCTCCCACTAAGACTGCAGAATGTCCAGGTGTCCTAAAAATACAGCCCACTTTAATTAAGAGTAATGTTAATGAGTGAGTTTAGGTTGAAGGGTTAATGGTCATGGATAGCACCAATATCCCTCACCTTTAGTGAGCATATCTGCACATTCCAAGTTTAATTATAGCTCCTTATGGTCTCCTTCCTTCCTCCCTCCCTCCCTCCCTCCCTTCCTTCCTTCCTTCCTTTTTCTTTTTCTTTTTTCTTTTTCGATGGAGTCTTGTTCTATTACCCAGGCTGGAGTGCAATGGCGCAATCTGGCTTCAGTGCGCCACCTCCTGAGCTCAGGTGATTCTCCTCCCTCAGCCTCCTGAGTAGCTGGGATTACAGGTGCACCACCACACACAGATAATTTTTTTTTTTTGTTTTTTTTTTTGTTTTTTTGTTTTTTTGTTTTTACTAGAGGCAGGGTTTTGCCATGTTGGCCAGGCTGGTCTTGAACTCGTGATCTCAGGTGATCCATCCGCCTTGGTCTCCCTAAGTGCTGGGATTACAGGTGTGAACCACTGCATCCAGCCACTCCTTATGGCTTCTTTTAAGTAGAGACACTAACAAAAGATGGTGCGTTCCTCCTCCTGCTTTCTGAGGATGCTGTACTCTGTAACAGAGTAGTGTGTAATAAACTTGCTTTTTCACACTACACTCTGTGACCTGCCTTTAATTCCTTCCTGTGTGAGACCCAGGAACTCTTGGGGTCTGAATCAGGACCCTCTTTTTCCAGCAACATTATCTTGAAGGCAATAGGCAGCCACAGACGTTCTGGGGACAAGGGGTGTAAGTGAGGCGGAGGGGAGAAGGGAGAGACAGAGAGCTTTGGAGACTGGAGATCAGGGGTGGTAAAAGATTCCTAAGTAGCAGCCATCTCAGAACTCCTGCTTCTAAAGAAGAAAGCCAATGAATGAGAAAGAAATGGGAGGAGAGGAGAGAGTAGATTCCATGGGGGGAGGGGAGCGATCAGGGAATGGAGGCAAAAGCAAGGAGCAGAGGAGGAAAGGGGTCCAGCTTCATCACCCCTTTCCCGCCTTCAGGAAGGAGGCCACCAGACTGAAGCGCTCCCCAGTGCCTCTCAGATGCGGTCCCCAGCTGGTGGCCACAGCAGCATCACCAACAGCATACAGGAACTTGTTAGAAACACCATCTCAGGCCCCAGCCCACGCCTACTGAATCAGAATTTCTTTCTTCCTTTTATTTATTTAATTTGGAGACAGAGTCTCACTCCGTCACTGCGGCTGGAATGCAGTGACGCAATCTCGGCTCACTGCAGTCTCCGCCTCCTGGATTCAAGTGATTCTTGTGCCTCTCAAGTAGCTGGAATTACAGGCATGCACCACCACGCCCAGCTAATTTTTGTATTTTTAGTAGAGATAGGGTTTCATCATGTTGGCCAGGCTGGTCTCGAACTTCTGACTTCAGGTGATCCACCCACCTCGGCCTCCCAAAGTGCTAGGATTACAGACATGTACCACCATAATCCAGTTAATTTTTGTATTTTTAGTATAGACAGGGTTTCACCATGTTGGACAGGCTGATCCTGACCTCAAGTGATCTGCCCACCTCGGCCTCCCAAGTGCTGGGATTACAGGTGTGGGCCACCGTGCCTGGCCCTGAATCAGAATTTCTGGGAGTGGGCCCAGCACGCTTTTAACAAGGCCTCCAGGGGATTTGATATGTGCTCCAATGTAAGAACCACTGGCTGAGACAGCCATAGAAAAGAGAGGGTTCCTTAGTTTTTGCTTTTAGGGAATCTGGTACAAAGAGATGAGAGGCCCAGAGGCAGGCAAGTTCGGGCCAGAGCAGGGGAGGAAGAGAAGAGCAGCCCCACGTCCCTCTCACAAATCAGGCCAAGCAAAGGAGATTCACCTGGAGATGAGAATCTCCACTCAACTCCCCATCTTTGTGCAGACATTAGTTCTTGTAGGGTGGTTCGAAACCAGTCCAAAGATGTATCCCCCTAAAAATGTCTCCCTCTATCCTGCCTCCTGCTTTGAAAACACTTGGTGGATCCCTGTCTTACCACCCCCAATTCAAGGACTCAAAGGTTAACCAGAGATAGCGCCAGCAGTAGCTCGGCTCAGTCGGGTTGGTTGTGTGGCCACGCCCGGAGATTGATTGACAGCCATTCAGGGCCGGGATACCTGACCGAGGATCTGACCCAGGGCTTGATGACCCATTAGGCTCATGTTTAGAAACAGCAGCATCGCACGATAGGGGCCGCACCTGGGTGTGGAAGGGAGGGTCTGGGGCTGGGAGAGGGGGTGGGGATTCTTATGCCTGGCTGGGTCTTAGCTTGGCTGACTCCCCATGTCTAGGGTTTGATCGTCTTCCTTCAGAGGTGAGTTTCCTGCCATGGAGCGTTTGCGTGAGCCCCCAGCACCAGCACTTTTCGGGGCTTTGGAAAGAGACTTGTCTCGTAAGGGAGGTGGGTGTCTCTGTGTTCCCAGCTCTGGGAGAGAAGAGAAGGGAATCGGTGATATTGACTCTTCCTCCTGCTCTTTCAAAGCCTTGTCTTATTCCTAGGGTGAAATTCTGATGAATTTGGAGTCTGAAGCCCTGGTTAAATAGCTTCACTGATTTTAAGCTTTGCGTAGCCCCCAAAAAGGTGCCTGAGCAGCGGTGGCCTCTGCTGGGAGTTTCCATGCTCCATGCTCAGCTCTGATGTCTCCAATTAGAGGGGCCTGATGCAAGTCAGGGAGAGTGTGTGAAATTATTTGGACAACTAACTAAGAATCATGAGGATCAACATTTGGGGCAGATTAAGAAGGTGCCAGATGCAACCATTGTACTATTTTTTTTTTTTTTAGTCTCACTCTGTCACCCAGGCTGGAGTGCAGTGGTGTCATCTCAGCTCACTGCAACCTCTCCCTCCTGGGTTCAAGAGATTCTCCTGCCTCAGCCTCCTGAGTAGCTGGGACTACAAGTGCGTGCTACCATGCCCAGCTAATTTTTGCATTTTTAAGTAGAGACAGGGTTTCACCATATTGGACAGGCTGGTCTCGAACTCCTGATCTTGTGATCTGCCCACCTCGGTCTCCAAAAGTGCTGGGATTACAGGCGTGAGCCACTGTGCCCGGCCCAGGTCCAATCATTTTTAACCTAGGTTCAAATATTCAGAAATATGCAGAGAAAGTACTGAATTATGCAGTGACAAATCTCCCTGCCATTCTTCTTTTCTATTTGCCAGTTTCTATCTCTGAAAGGCAACCACTGTTTCTAATTTCTTATGTACAAAGATATACAAAGATAAATTTAACTTCCAGTTTTCTTTTACATAAAAGTAGCACATTTGGCGCATTTTCCCGAACCTTGCAATTTTCACCCATTTACTAATATACCTTGGAATTTTCCATATCAATGTATGCGTCCTTGTTATTTTTAAGAGCTGCATACTATTCCACCATATGGCTATACTCTAACTTACTGCACTAGTTTCCTCCCATGGCCTTTTGGGCTTTGGCCAGTCATCTGCCAAATCCCAGGCTGGAATGCAGTGTCACAGTCTTGGCTCTGCAAAGGTTACAACAAAGAAACAGTGTGACAACATGGTCGCACACAATGCTGCTGTTCTCTGGCTGGTACATCTACTTTTGTGTGTGTGTGTGTGAGACAGAGTCTCGCTGTGTCATCCAGGCTGGAGTGCAATGGTGTGATCTTGCCTCAGTGCAACCTCCACCTCCCGGGTTCAAGCGATGCTCCTGCCTCAGCCTCCCAAGTAGCTGGGATTACAGGTGTCTGCCACCAAGCCCGGCTAATTTTTGGATTTTTAGTAGAGATGGGGTTTCACCATGTTGGCCAGGCTGGTCTCAAACTCCTGGCCTCAAGTGATCCGCCCACTTTGGCCTCCCAAAGAGCTGGGGTTACAGGCCTGAGCCCACTGCCCCAGGCCGGTGAGTTTGATTTTAAATGACCAGAAATGCAGTCCACATGCATGAAAGGAAAAACACAGTGTCTGGTGCTGACATCTCAGGGTGCCTGTATGAAGCCTCTACCCTTAACGCCATTGCCGCCAACACCTAATATAAAAAGTTAGTTGGCAACTAGTCGTTTGAATCTTCTCACCAAAGGATGCCCTCTCTGACACTACAGAGCACACGTGCATAGCTGCCTCTCTTCTTTTTCACCTCACAGGGGATCAGGACACACTGGGAACCCGGGATCTGTTTGGTGGGTATATTTCTCAAGCTCTAGAACCGGGTGATCCAGGCACTTCACTGATCTAGGAACGTGAAGGCAGAGAAGGAAGAGGCCTGGTTCGGAATGCTCGGGGTTGATCGTGAACCACAGGAGAGGAGGGATGTGCCGGGAAGCTCTGGCGTTTCCTCTCAGCATGAGCCCCAAGTGCAGCGCCAACTGGGAAGTCCGTATGGAGGGCCCTGGCAGCCCCCCAGCCCCCTGACATGGCATGGCCCTGCTGATCAAGAGACGAGCACGGTGACCCAGCAGCACTGGCATCTCCAGGGCCTGGGTGGATCCGAGCTCCAGGCCGCTGGGCTCCCTGAGGCACAACCAGGAGAAGCAGCAGACTCTGGCCCAAGGCAGGTTTTGCTTGAGCAGGACTGGGTGGTGGTGGCGACCCGGCCTGGAGAGAGAGGGTCCCAGCAGGAAGCTCTGTGGCTCACGCTCTGTCTCCTCCCTCCCTCTTCCCCATGTCGTAGCTTCGTACCGGGGTCTGAGGTTGGTGAGTACCAGCCGTGGGAGTGCGTGTGGTTGCCCAAGCTGGAGCCCAGATGGGGGACTAGGAACAGGCCTGATATCAACAGAGCAGCCTTCTCCCTGAAGCGTGGGACTCTGTGCGCAGGTGGGCATTGTTGTTTCCCTGCAGGCCAGCCTTGCTCTTCTTCCCCTCCCAGTGAAGAAGTCCAGTCATGGCTCAGAGCAATTGTAAGTGTCCTATTTTATTTCATACTCAGGATCCTTCCCTTCCCACCTACCCCCCTAATCAAGAAACCATGTGTCTGCACGTTCACTCTCTCTCACATAGGTAGGAGGGTGTCCTGGGCTCTGCTGCTTTTGAGCTATGATCCCTGTTCCCCCATCCTGAGAAGTAAGGCCTTCAGTTCACAGTCTCATTTCTTCAAGAGCTGTGACGCTGGGAGCCAGGGGCCAGGCTCTGCTGGTGGGTGGATGGGTGGGTGGTTAAGAATCTAGCTGGAAGACAGGGCTGGCTTATTAATGACAGCAGGTCAGGGCCACTGCTACCCACCCTCTCCTTGCCCAGCCCCCCATTCCAGATGAAGTCGTGATCAGGCAGAAGAGGGCCCCACAGGGCTCCTGGAAGGTCGGCACACTCCGCCATGGAAAGAGAGTCTACACTGTGGCCATCAGCGGCTCAACCCACCACGTGTACACGTGTGGCTCTGGCTACATCAGGGTGTGGGATGAGGGTGCGTTGCATGCAGGGGGCAAGGTCCCTCAGGCCCAGCTGGACTTTCAGGTGAGGGGGACCCAAACAGGGCTCAGGGAACTCCGACGGGGCCTTGACATGAGACCCAGAGTCAGTGCCCTGAGCGGATACCAGTGTGTGAACCCTTCCTACAGGACCACCAGGACTGTGTCGTTACCTGTAAGCTGTTCCCCGATGAACAGAGCCTGATCACAGGGGGTGCCTCCCAGGCCGTGACTCTCTGGGACCTGGCACCCACCCCCCAGGTCAGGGCACAGCTGACCTCGACGGGCCCCACGTGCTATTCCCTGGCTGTGTCCCCTGATGCCCACATCTGTTTGGCTGGTTTCCAGGGATTTGTTGAGATTTGGGATTTGCAGAACCAAATCTTGATCAGGTATGACCTCCCTCCACAGCCACTCAGGGGTACCTGGGGAAGGGCTTGCCAGTAAGGCTCACTCTCCCCTCTTTGCATTAGGGCTGGGTGAATCAGTGCAGAGGATATATCTGGGGTACTCCTAGGAGCTTCTTGACCTTGAAACTTCCAGGGAGCCCAAGCCACTCATTACCCTCTGAGTTGTTTTCCCACCCACCAGGAAGCAACAAGTTCCTGTATACGCATCCCGATGTGTTGACATCACAGGCAATATGTTCTGGACAGGAGGGGAAGACACCACCCTGTATTCCTGGGACCTGAGGAGCTACCAGAGGCTGCACCAATATGACTTAGAGAATGAGGTGCCCAGCTAGCCACCACTGGCAGTATGCCACCTGCAGTGGAACCGTGCATGGAGGCAGGGGTGGCAGTCTGAGCTTGAGAGGTGGGCACAAAGGGTGGCGTTGGCAACTTTGAGTGCTGACCTCAAGCCTCCTTCCACAAACAGATCCTCAGCATTACCCATGACCCCAGTGAAGAATGGATATTGGCGGGCTTGAGAACAAGTGATATCACATTTCTTCACACTCTTCGGAATGAGACGTTTAAGGTTGTCATGAAAAAATACACCCGCCACCACAGCCTCAAGTTTGCCTCCTGTGGTGAGAAGTCAGGTGACACCTCCGGGTGTCTGGTTTTGAACTCACTTTTGTCTCTTCTTTCTCTATTCATCCTCCTTTCGTTTTCTGGCTCTCTCCGTAATGGGGGCTTTCTATACAGAATGATAGCCCAAAGACACAGGCAGATGGAAAAGGCATGAAGCTTATCTGATTGTCCTTCTGTGGTTCCGTGATAACCATGATCCTGCGTGTGGTAGGAGAGTGGGGGCAAATAAGGGAATGGCTTAGGTTGTGTGTCTGATTTTCATAGATGGGGAAACTGAGGCAGAGAAGATTGCCCTTTTCTTAGTCTGGTTGGGGACAGCGTTGGAACTAGAATGCAGGATTGGTCTCTGCCTTCTCCATCTGTTCTTTTCTTCACCAGGGAGCTATTTTGTGACCGCGAAAGATGCCTGCATTAGTGGCTTGGAGGCACCTTCTCTACAAAAGTTGTTTCAGGTACTGGACACAGGGATGTCTGAACCCAGGCACTCAGAGCTTAAAGCTCCAGATCCCAGTTGATTGGA
Source organism: Cheracebus regulus (assembly GCA_963574635.1). NCBI lineage: Eukaryota > Metazoa > Chordata > Mammalia > Primates > Pitheciidae > Cheracebus > Cheracebus regulus. The sequence goes on from CAUYQU010040688.1 coordinate 28,898, forward strand.
TTCTAGGGGCTGCTGGAAAACACCTCTGAGATAGCACCCAGGGCAGTTTTACAGAGTGGGGGAAATGAGGACTTCAAATTCTGTGAACTCCCAAGCTACCTGGAGCCCTGAGACCTGGCCCTGTCCTCAGCCTGAGCCTTCGGTCCACACTGAGCTGTGAAACAGGCCTGCATGAAACCTCCGTGTCTGCCCCAGTCTTTGCTCCAAATGTGATCCCGTTTTTGGCCCTTCCATCCATGTAGGTAGAGGAGTCTTCAGGTATCCTGTGCTGTGACGTGTCCTCTGACAACCAGTATCTGGTCATGGGCTCCAAGTGCAGTGCCATCATCTACCAGCTCTTGTATTAAAGGTGGCATGCCATGGTCCTGCCAGTGAAGGCCCCATCTTTGGGCTGGTGTGGCTGAGAGGATGGCTTCAGGGTGCTGGACACCTCTAATGCCTGCCGCCTCCTCTGCCTTGGCTTTGGTGGCAGGTCATCCCTCGCCTCCAACACCCCGTTGTCAGCCCACCCTCCCAGATTTTAATCAGATAACTTGGAGCTTTTTCCTTTGTTATCTTTCTACCACCGATTTCTGGGTTTTGGCAGGAAACTTGAAATCCCTTTGTAATGAATAAAACAGCAAAGCAGAAAACAAAATGGTCTGTATATGTGTCCCTTTCTTTCAAGTCACAAACTCGTTGTGATGGATTGCTTATGCCTTCAGTAAATTCCAGGTGGGGAAGGAATTTTAGACCAGACTGAGTTTTGTTTGTAAACATTTTTTTTTAAGTGGGAAATTTTTGGAATCTTAAAGCTCAAGAAATGTAAGTCCAGGTGCTGACTTTCAGATTGTATCAGGGTGTTGATAGACCAGCAATGCTCAACTCTTGACTCAGGTAGAAGTCCTGGAGCTAGTCTGGCCATGTTCTGAGGACTGGCTCCCTTTTTGTGCCTAACTTCAGTGATAGGGAAGCTCCCTGCTTCACATCACTTCACTGTCTCCGACTCTTTAAAAGTCCTGACGCTAATTCTGGTGTTTGGTGCTAATCAGAGCTACCTAGCTCACTGTTTCAGAACACTTTCCTCATGTTTGAGAATTTGACAATGTAGTATTATATCTGGGCTTCACCAGGCTGGAAAGGTCCCAGCTCTTGGGGAAAAGAAAGCCATATAGGCCTGCTTTCTAGTCTTCTTCTATCAGCGTCCTCTTTTTGCGTTGGTGTTTGTATAGCTGAGACTGCTAGCTGCCCACTGAAGTTCATAGCTTGGAGTTTCCCCTGGGAGGAAGCTGCAATGCCAAGGGCCAAGTTTGCCATCCTCTGCAACAGATAGACATTGTCAGGAACTTAGTTCTTACCAGTGGATCGTGAGTGAATAATATGTGTCAGCTTTGAGCCAGGCCTAAAGAAGGAGAACTGTTCCCTCTAGGGTCTCCTTCCTCTTCCACCAGCTCAAGGCAAATAACGTGTAGGCCCCAGGGCATTGCAGAATCACAGGGTAGAAGCATCCTGTGTGCATGAGTCAGATGTGGAGAAAAGTTGCCCACCTTGGGCTATGGCATGGCAGAAAAAGAAGCTTGTATTTGACCTGTTGTTGATGTGGGGGTCTGTTTATTACTACAGCTCTGGAAATAGCAAACTTTTTCTTAAGTAGCCAGAGAGTAAATATTTTAGGCTTTGTCATATGACTTTTGTGGCAGCTACTCAACTGTGCTATTATTATAGCATAGAAGTGGCCACAGATAATACAAGTGAGTAAGTGTGAGTTTTAGAAATTAAACTCCATAAAAACAGCAGTGGGACAGATTTGGTCTGCTGGCTGTAGCTTGCAACATCTGCCATACCCAGTGCACCTCTAAATAATGTAGTACTGTAACTGGGATCTATTAAATATGATACAGAGGGTAGAGGCTACCAGCAGATCTATCCTATTGGGCTATAGTAACAAATAGACTCAAATTTATAACAAGTGCTCATTGATGAATGAATGAATATACAAAATATGGTGTATGTGTATATATAGACACCCAAAATGGAATTTTATTCAGCCTTAAAGGAAATTCTGACACATGCTACAACATGGATGAACCTTGAGGACATTATGCTAAGTGAAATAAGCCAGTCACAAAAGGGCAATACAAGTGTTTGATTCCACTTGTATGAGATATTTAGTCAAATTCATAGAGACAGAAAGTGGAATGGTGGTAACCAGGGGCTGAGGGGAGGGGGTGTGGGGAATTATTGTTTAATGGGCAGAGTTTGTTTTGCAAGATGAAAAAATTCTGAAAATGGATGGTGGTGGTGGTTGTACAATAATGTAATGTATGAAATACCACTCACTATATAATTAAAGATGTTAAGATGGTACATTTTATGTTATGTGTATTTTAAACAAAGAAAAAAATCTAGGGAATTATAAAAATCAAATTCAGAATAGTGGTGATCTCTAGGGACAGAAGGGGATAAATTTGATCATAAAGGAATAGAAAGGGGCCTCACCTCTATGTGCAATATACATTTTTTAAAAAATAAATCAAGGTTCATCAAAATTTAAAATGTACTTCAAAGGACACCACAAGAAACTGAAAAGATAACCCACTGAATAGGAGAAAACATTTGCAAACTATATTTCTGGTAAGGCACTTGTATCCACAATATATAAAGGACTCTTACAACTCAACAACAAAAAGACAACCCATTTTTTCAAATGGCAAAGGGTTTGAACAGACATTTAAAATCTTCATAGAAGATATACAGCTGGCCAATAAATACGTGAAAAGGGGCTCAACGTCATTTGCCATTAGGAAAATGCAAAACAAACCCAAGGGAGATATCACTTATCATCTGCTAGGATGGCTAGAGTGAAAAAGATGATAAGTGTTGGCAAGGATGTGGAGAGATTAGAATCTTCATATGTTGCTGGTAGGATTGCACAATGTTTCAGTCACTTTTTAAATGTTTGGATGTTCTTCAGTATGCTTAACAAAGAGTTACCATATGATTCAGTAATTCCACTTCTAAGTATATGTCCAAGAGAATTAAAAATAAAGACACACAAGTTGAGAGGGTAATAATTGGGAGTGAGAGTACAAGAATTTTAAAATGCTTTCTGGAAATAAGATAAAAGTCCCAATTAATAACAGTGTCGATAAATCAAGGAGTAGCATTGTAATCTCTAGGTTAATTGCTATAAGAATATTAAACAAGTGTACAGCTTCCAAGCAAAGAGGGAAAATACTGGAATAACATATAATAATGATCCAAAAAAAGAGAAAAAAGGAACAAAGATGAAGCCGAAAAGGAAACGCTTACTGAAATGGTAGATTTAAATCCAAATATAGCAGTAATTCTATTAAATGTAAGTGGATTAAATATTCCTGTGAATCTGTAGAGGTCATATAACAATTTTAAAAATCTCAACTGTGTTTGAAAGATACATGAAAACATAAGGGCACAGAAAGTACAGCAAGAATAGAAAAAGATACTTTCTGCACAAATCAAAGAAAATTGATGTTATATTAATATTAGACAACATATACTATAAAACAAAAAATATTTGAGATAAATGTGAACACTTCATAAGTGTTCAGTTCAGGTTCATTTCATCAGGAAGACACAATAATTCTGTTTTTATGTAGTTGTTACTTTAGCTTCAAAATACAAAAAGAAAAATAAATTAGACAAATTTATGTCTCATAGTGACCAAGAGTTCAAATAGACAAAAAATTTGCAAGGGTACAGAAGCTTTGAATAACATGATTAGAAAACTTAGAACAAGACACATAACCACTACAGAATACATCCCCCCCACACACACACGTACACACGGCATTTACAAACGACCATATACTTGAGACATAAATTTCAAAGGATTTAACTTTTACAGAATATATTGTTTGACCACAATGCAATTAAGATATAAATAATGAAAACTAGAATTTTCCTATTTTGGAAATTAAGAAAAACTTCCAAATAACTAATAGAGAATAAACTACAAAATAATTAGAAGCTATTGTAATGGAAAATATGGAATGATTCAGCTAGAGCTAGAATCAGAGCTTGTCATTCAAGCCACGTCCCATCCCCGTCTCCTGGATCTCTTGAGGTTGGGCTTTAACAGCTTGGGTCTTCCTGGCTCTTGGAAGCTGGGTCTGGGATGGAGCCAGGGTGGAGACAAGGCCTTTCTCCTAGCAGACGAAGGTCGGGAAAAAGGAGATCAGGAGTAGTCTAGGAGACTGATTTTCACAGATGTTGCAAAAGGAATTGACTCAATTTAGCTCTCATCAGCAATGCGTAGCGTCCATTTGCCTACATTCACGCCAGCAGTGCATGTTTTCTAATTTAGAGTTTTTTTTTTTCTTTTTTAAGAAAAAAAAACAAACAAAACCCAGGCTGTAGTGCAGTGGTTTAATGACGGCTCACTGCAGCTTCAGCTTAGACCTAAGTGATCCTCACCTCAGCCTCCCGAGTAGCTAGGACTAGAGGTATGTGCCACCACACCTGGCTATTTTTTAATTTTTATTTGTAGAAACAGGGTCCCATTATATTGCACAGGATGGTCTCGAAATTCCTGGGCTTAAGCTATTCTCCTTCCTACCTTGGCTTCCCAAAGTGTTGGGATTACAGATGTGAGCCAATGCATTTGTGGATTTCAATTCCTTGGAGAGGGGACAATGGCCGTTCCTGAGACTGTGATCTGAGTTTCTTTTACGAGCGAGGTTGAATCTTTGCGAGTTTACCTAAGCATGTACTTACGCAGCCCTGTGGCGGGGTCCCCTTCTGTACAACTGGCTCTCAGATGTCTGACACTTCTTTACCCTCTGGTCCCTGAGGGGCACACCTACTCTTTGCCCACGGTTCGGAGTGCTTTGCCGGGTGACAACCCTCTAGCGGCTTCTAACCACCTTTGCTGCATATTTTTTCAATTTGTAAAGCAGATCTTAGCACAACAAAACAGCTGCCCTCTCTGAGGCTCGAACTCAGGACCTTCAGATTATGAGACTGACGCGCTGCCCACTGCGCTAAGAGGGCCTCCGTTTATGGCTGTTTTCTACCTCATAAGAAAATACCTGCAGCACCTTCCGCTCGCTAAGTCGCCTCTACAAGGTCGGGCTCTGCAGGCAGAAGCCCCTGGTCTCCCCCGGTGGGGACACGTGGGAGGGTCTCTCGCGGGAATGGAGCGGCCTGGGCTCAGGGACCGAGCCCAGCGCCGGGAAGAAAGCTGCCTGCCGGGAGCGCATCCTCGTGGGGACCCGGAACCCGAGCCGCCGCGGCTCACCGGGAGGCGGTGGGACCCTGGGGTGCATGTGGGACGCCCGGCGCGCAGACTCGGCACGGCCAGGTGGGGACAAACTCCGAGGCGTGACCGGGCCGGGGCGCGGGGGAAGCCGAGGACGCGCGCCTGGGTCCGGTGCAAGCGGTGGGGGTGGCGGGGACCGGGGCGCAATGGAGAGGCGGCTGCAAGGGGCGCCCCCAGCTGGGGTCCTCAGTCTCCAGGGCGACGGTCGCTTGAGTGGGCGAGAGGTGGGCTCGCGTGGCTGCTAGTTGCAGGGTCCCAGAGTGGACTGAGGCTGGACCGTGCGACGCCGGCCGCGGGTGGGCGTCAGGGGCTACCCCGGAGCCAGGGGTGCCTAGGGCCCTGGGGAGCAGGCGCGCGTAGAAGGAAAGCAGGAGGGCGGAGAAGGGGTCTGGGGTGTGAAATCTACAGGCCCAGCCCCAGGCCCTGGGGTCGGGATGGGGGTGAGGTGGAAGAAGGGAGGGAAGATTCCAGAAGATTCCAGGACGTGAATTCAATCGGATAATGAAGGGAAGAAATTATGGTTGTCTTGGACTTGCCAGTTCTTTTGTTTATTGCATCTCGCGTTTTTCATTTTCTTTCTTCTTTTTCAAATAATCTTACTTCCTGGTTACACGCAGGGGCCTCTCATTTTGAAGGGCCGCGGAGTCGCACTGCTCGCTCCGAGCGGGGCTCTACAATTTATTGTCACATGAAAAGGTGACAGGAATGAAGGGTGCGGGGAGGGATGGGCCAGTGGATGGGTGGGTGGAGGGAACTCTCCCCATCTCAAGGCTCCCTCCTCACTCCTTCAGGGAAGTCACTGCCCCAGGGAGTCTTCACCCCATCCCATTGCCCCAATCCCATTCTGGGTAAGATGATGAAATTGCCAGCTTACTCATGCGCTAAGCCCTTGTGGCATTTCTGCTTGTTTTCACCAGATAACCAATCATATATTTCGATACCTGAAAGGACTAGTGTCTTCCGCCCCCAGCCCCACACGCACACACCTGCTCCTGTGTACAGGGTTTCAGTGCTCCGTTGGGAACTGGTTTCAGGTGATTTCTCGCACAGCTGCTCACTCTGATTCTTCCTTCTCTGATCTCGTAGGGCACTTGGTGACTAGTACATTCCGGGATTTGAGGTGGTTCTCAGTTGTTCGCTGTCAGTCCTGTTTCCTCCATTAGACTGGGACCTCTGCATCCAGAGACAGGATCTGAGCCACCCCTGGATGGGCCACATTCCATGTACCCAGAGGTATGGGGAAAGGGAGGCTCTGGATCCCACCCTCAAGCCATTCCGTCCCCCAGGCTGCTGTCTCCATTTCAGGTTCAGCGCAGGAGGGAGAGTTTGAAGGGGGGAAAGTGCACTGCCCGGCATCTGTGGCCTGGGTGTGTTTCTCTCTGCCAGCAGCCAGCCTTGAATCTGGGGCTCCTCTCCTGTTCCTCTTGGGGCCGTACACACTCTTCCCTGGGGAGCAAGACGGGGAAGCTGATGGACAGCAGGATCCCCAGTGGAGGTGGTTCCCAGGTGCTCTGCAGAGCTGCTCAGCCAGAGAAGCTGAAGACGGAAGGAACAGAGTTTGTTCTAGCAATCCCGCTAAACACACATTTCAAGATGTCCCTGCTCCTAACCTTGAGTGGCTTCTCCCTGCCTTTGGGGAAATATCCCACAGGACCCTGCAAGGACAAGGCCAACCCATGTTCTCCACCCAGGTGAAACGGGATACACGCTCCTACAGACCCATGCAGAAACTTCCTGCCATCCTCCCTGACCAGTCCTTCTACAGACCCATGCAGAACCTTCCTGCCATCCTCCCCTGACCGGTCCTTCTACAGACCCATGCAGAACCTCCCTGCCATCCTCCCTGACCGGTCCTTCTACAGACCCATGCAGAACCTTCCTGCCATCCTCCCCTGACCGGTCCTTCTACAGACCCATGCAGAACCTCCCTGCCATCCTCCCCTGACCAGTCCTTCTACAGACCCATGCAGAACCTTCTTGCCATCCTCCCCTGACCAGTCCTCCTACTCCAGCCTCCGTCGTCCACAAAACCCCTTCCTTCTGGGCTCCCTTTGCCACAGTGGCCCAGAACTAGCAGGGAATGTTTTTCTTTCTCTGCTACTTTGTGCCTTTCTTCTTTCCCTGAGCTGATTTTCTTAGGGGCAGAGGCTGGTATGGAGTTTTCTGAATTCCTCGCAGGAGGTTCGCAGGAAGTAGTTTTTGCCTATTGATTTGTGAAATGTCAAGATTGGAGACAGTTCTACGTAGGATGCAGAGATCCAAGTGTTCAGTGTTAGGGGTGGGTCTGTGAGGCTGGGTGAGTGGGGAGAACAGGAGACATGGACAATGCCGGGGGCGGGGTGGCTGTGAGGTGAGGCTGGACTGACCAGCCGGGAGCGGGAGGCAGTGGAAGACTGGAAGAGGTTGGGCCCTGGAGCAGCCCAGGACTTTGGTGGGCAGGGAGGGAGAAGGGGACGGGAAGCAGCAGGACCAGGGGCCAGTGACAAAGCCACCACCCATGCCTTCTCTGTCTCCCCAGGCATTTCTTACTTTATGCCTGAAGCCATTCCCCCTTCACGCTCAGCTAAGATATGATCCCAACCGTGAGGCGTCCCCTCACTTCTTTGGCTGGCATTTGTTTGCTTTTAGACAGAGTCTTACTCTGTTGTCCAGGCTGGAGTGCAGTGGCGTGATCTCAGCTCACTGCAACCTCCGCCTCCTGGGTTCAAGTGGTTCTTGCGCCTCAGCCTCCCAAGTCGCTGGGATTACAGTTATGTGCCACCACCAGCCCCCGCTAATTTTTGTATTTTTAGTAGAGATGGCATTTCACCATGTTGGCCAGGCTGGTCTCGAACTCCTGACCTCAGGTAATCTGCCTGCCTCAGCCTCCCAAAGTGCTGGGATTACAGGCATGGGCCACCGTGCCCAGCCTCTTTTTATTTTTTGAGACAGGGTCTGGCTCTGTCACCTGAGCAGGAGGGCAGTGGCATGATCTGAGCTCGCTGCCACCTCAAACTCCTGGGCATGAGTGATCCTTCTGCCTCAGCCTCCCTAGTAGCTGGGTACAGGTGCATGACACCACACCCAGATAACTTTTTTTTTTGTAGAGATGGGGTTTTCGCTCTGTTGCCCAGGCTGGTCTCAAACTCCTAGACTCAAGCAATCCTCCTGTCTTGGCCTCCGAAGTGCTGGGACTACAAGAGTGAGCCACCGCATTGGGCTCCTCTCTGACTAGTGCCCCACTGTGGAATCTTCAGGACCCTGTTGGTGAGGTCATATCAGGGGCCCAGTATACACAAGGGAATTTTTCCTCTCACTGCATGGCTGAAATCATTGACTCACTGAAGACCTGCAGATTCAAGTTCCAGGAAGTCTCTAACAAAAAAGAAGAAACAAGGAAGGAAGGAAGAAAGGAAGGGAGGGAGGGAGGAATAGAAGAAGGGAGGGAAGGGTGGGCTGAGTACCATGGCTTATGCCTGTAATCTCAGCCCTTTGAGACCCCCTGTCTCTACAAAAAGAATTTTAATTAGCCAGGTGTGGTGGTGTGCCCCTGTAGTTCCAACTACTCTGGAGAATGGCGGGAGAATCACTGAAACCCAGGAGGTGGAGGTTGTGGTGAACTGAGATGGTGCCACTGTACTCTAGCCTGGGTGATAAAATAGGAGAACCTCCTGGGGTAGGTCACTAAATCCACCATCATGCAGAGTGAAGCTGCCCGGGTCTCTGGTAGGGTTGTCTGCAATTTCTGGCCCTTCCTCCAGGGGAAGACTTGCATTGCATCTTACACCCCAATACATGGCTGTGGATGCAAAGGGCCCTGTGTGGGAGACCTGGACTGGATGCGTGACCTTGAGCATGTCTCTTCTCTCTCTGGGTTTGTTTCTCCTCCATGAAATGATGGGGTCAGTCCTGTGCACGGTTGTTAGAGTAATCTGTTCCTCCCCAAGTCTGTCATGCTTGGTTGTGTGACCTTTGACTAGTGTTTTAACCTCTCTGTTCCCTTAAAATAGTGATCATACCTGCATCTACTTCACTAGGCTGCTGGAGGGAGATTATATTATAGAGTGCACAGAATGTGCCTAGCACAGAAGGCAGTGATCACGGATTGTCACTGATCACTGACTTGCGGCCACTTAGAGCTGGAGGATCCCTCCTGGCCTGGCTGAGCCCTCTCTCCTCACCACGTGGTGTGGAGCGGGTCCAGTTATTCTCAAGACCCCCTGCTAGGAAGTAGGAGTGGCTTCCAGAGCTGCCAAATTTTAGCCCAGTCTGTTGTATTCCCCTGGTTCCCACCGGGATAACTGAGGAATGCCTGCTACTGGCCCACAAAAAAGGATGTATTTACAGTGTAAACTTTATCATACATTTCTTTTTCTTGAAGTGAACATAACCTCAAGATTTTGATTGTCTTCATCATAAAACAAAAGGTGAAATTTAGAACTGAATCTCTTGGCCTTTTCTCTTCTTATCTCCTCCCACTTCAAAATGCTTGTGTCTCCTCATAGCCAGCAGTAACTGAGATTTGCAGCCGGGCTCAGCGCTCAAGCCTTGGCACCATCTCCTTTGTAGTTTTAGCCTTTTTCTGAAAAAATCGGCTTACTCACAGAAATCAATGGCCTTTAGATACATAAACGATTCTTAGGTTAGAGGACTTAAGAAAACCCCATGTATAATAGCAACAAAGAAGATTAAATACTTAATAAGAAATGTGCAAAATCTAAAAAAGGAAAATTTTACAACACTTCTGGAAAACAGAAAAGCAGGCAGAGTGGGAAAACATCCCTTGTTTTCAGCGCTCACAACTCAACATCAAGATGCCCATTCTCCCAAAGTTGACTAACAAATTGAATGCCATTCCTATAAAAATACCAAGAAGCTTTATTCCTGGAGTTGCTAAGTTGATACTAAAGTTTGTATGGGAAATGCACATGCTGGAATAGCCAGGGAAAAACTGACACAAAATGGGGTGGGGGGGGCGTCTAGCCCTACAGGCTGTTAAAACAAACTATAAAACCTCTGTAATTACAACAGTGTGGCATTGGCCACATGCACAGGGAGACAGACCAGTGAAATAAAATAGAAAGTACAGAATAGACCGAAGTACAAATGGAAATTTAGTGTATGGTAAAGGTGGCATGTCAAATCTTAGAGGCAATGATGGACTATTTATTTAGTTAGTTTTTGAGATGGAGTCTCACTCTGTTGCCCAGCCTGGAGTGCAGTGGTGCAATCTTGGCTCACTACGAACTCCGTCTCCTGGGCTTAAGCGATTCTCATGCCTCAGCCTCCCAAGTAGCTGGGATTACAGGTGTGTGCCACCACACCTGGCTAATTTGTGTGTGTGTGTGTGTGTGTGTGTGTGTGTGTATAATGTATGTATTTTTTTTTTTTTGGTAGAGATGGGGTTTCATCATGTTGGCCAGGCTGATCTCAAACTCCTGACCTCAAGTGATCTGCTCACCTCGGCCTCCCAAAGTGCTGGGATTACAGGCATGAGCCACTGTGCTTGGCCCAGGCCTTTTAAACATATGCCAGTTACTGGAGGAGCAGTTGGTGGGGTGGAACGTTGGGGAGTGAACAGTCTAGGAGGCAGTTGGAAGTGGCTCTGAGCAGACAGGACCATTGGGAAATGAGGCGGCTTTTGAAGAGGGATGGGTCAAGCGATGGAGGGTAGCACTGTGAGCTGAATAGGTGAATTGGGAGGGAATGCTGGCTAGAGAGCAGGTAAGTCCTGCATTTATTGTGATTGGGGCTGGGAGAGGCATCTGAGCACAGATTTCTGCCCTCCAGGATATGGTACTGGGATAATGGGGTACTCTGTTTATGAAAAAGATAAAATTAGATCCATTGTTCACAGCATATATAACGATAAACTCAAATGGATCATGAATTTAAATGTAAAAAACAAAAACATGTAAGTACTAGGGGGAAAAGGTCCATGGGTGAATTCCTCTTAACCTCAGTGTAAGGAAAGGATTTGAAAGCATCACTCAGAATCCAGAAGCAATGAAATAAAAGACTGGAAAACTGAACATGGCAAAAAACAAAACAAAACAAAACAAAACCCAAACCACAAAACACCAAAGTAACTGAAAAATTGAGAGAAAATATTTGTAACACATACCACAGGCAAAAGGCTAATATCCTTAATATATAGAGAACTCTTAAAATTTGATGGACAGTGGATGAAATACTCAACAGAAAAATGAGAAAAGACTTGGACAATTCACACATGTATTAAAATGGTCCTCAAATATAGGCCAGTTACTGGGACAGTGTTGTGGGGACAAAAATAGACACAGTTCCTTCCCCAGGGAGTTTCCAGTTCACTGGGAAAGCCACACGCTGGAAACTAACTTGAATGGGGGCAGAATATGGTTAAGATTCAAGGGGTAGGCTGGGCGTGGTGGCTTATGCCTCTAATCCAAGCACTTTGGAAGCTGAACCAGCAAGATCACTTGAGCCCAGGAGTTTGAGACCAGCCTAGGCAATATGATAAGACCCCATCTCTACAAAAAATTTAAAAACTAGCCAGGCATGGTGGTGCACATTTCTAGTTCCAGCTACCTGGGGGCCTGACGTGGGAGGATCACTTGAGCCAGGGAGGTTGAGGCTGCAGTGAGCCATGATCGTGCCATTGCACTCCAGGCTGGGTGACAGAGGGAGACCCTATCTCAAAAAATAAATAAAATCAAGGGGTGAGGTGGATTTCATCTGAGGAGCCTGCTTGAAGGCGGGGAGGACAGTTGGTGGGGTGGAATGTTGGGGAGTGAACAATCTAAGAGGCAGTTGGGCCTGGCAGTTGAGCAGACAGGACCATTGGGTGATAGGCGGCTGTTGGAGAGGGATGGGTCAAGGGATGGAGGGTAGCACTGTGGGCTGAATTAGGTGAATTGGGAGGGGATGCAAGAGAAGAGGTAAGTCCTGCACTTATAGTGACTGGGGCTGTGAGAGGCACCTGAGGACAGATTCTTGCCCCCCACGGTCCTGAGTGGAAACCAGCAGGGCCTCGATGGACTAGATGTCTGGAGAGAATGAACTTAGTGCTCTAGTGGAGGGATCAGGGGCAAGCTTTCCAAGGCTCAGACTAGAGTTGGGGCTGGTTGGGTTTCAGGGGAAGACAGACGTCCATGTGGATCTAGCCCACTGGTTCTCTGGACATGTGGCTATGATGGTCAAAGAAGAAGACCAAGGCTGTGAACAAAGACTTGAAATTTGCTCCCACAACTGTCAGAGAAGGAGTTATGGAAGGAGAGCGTGGCCTGAGGGTCATGGAGCTGCCAGGGTAGAGTCTTAGGCAGTCTCACATTGGAGGCCACAAGAAAGAGTAGTTAGAGGATGGGTTCTTGAACCAATGATCAGATTCAAGTCCCTGTTATGCTCATGTGCCAGCTCTGCCCTCGAGTTTTCTCATCTTTAAATTGGGGAATGAATCAAAACCACCTCAATGCATGACTGTAGGACCAAATGATTTCATAATATGCAAAGTGTTTTAATATGGGCAAAGCACTCAATGCTGCTGTTAATTAGGGGGCAAGAAGAGGTTGAAGGAGCAACTCAAGGGGTTCCAGAGAATACTACGATGGTGCAAAGTCATGTGTTATATGTAAATTTTCGGTGCCACACAGAAAAGTCAGTACTGGGACAAAGGATCTCTCAGCAAAGCAATTCTTTTTACTTCCTGCAGAAAGGGTATCCTCATTAGCAATCTTGCCATGAGAGTACAACGAACAAAGGAAAAGCAGACATATTTATCCCTTACACATTTGGGGTTGTCCTTACTGCTGTGTGTGATATCTGTTGGTTAGAGCGAGACCTCATAATCTAAACTAAAATCTGACTGGCTAACAACTTAAAACTTTTCCGAACAGATAAAAGCAATGGAGAACAAAAAGAAGTCCAAATGAGGAAGGGGCATAGGCTGTGAGCTGGGACATGCCCGTGAGCACATCCAGCACAGATACCTTGGTTAAAGTACAAGGACATAGAATGTACTACATGCCGGTAAGCATATCTAACAGCCACATAGACAGGGCTTAACAAAGAGCTACTAGCAGAAAGCAAGAAGGCTTTGAATAAAGTGTTTAAAACAAACTGTTATTTCTAATACTTATGATTTTTTCTTAAATAAGAAAGGAAACTTTGAAGAGGAACTTTTCTACTGCCTGCATCATGGAAGTCCTGAGAAGAGCAGGTAGAATGGAGTCACCATGACATTGAGCCCCGGCTAGATGCCAGGTAGGTAACATGAATTATCACAGGTGAGTCTCACTGTAGTCTCTGGAGGGAATTTCCATGGCCATCCCCACCCCACATTGTAACGAGCTCAAGGTCGCAAGAGTATGACCAACTTTTCCTGTTCTGATCTGGACCTTAAGTTTTATTTATTTATTATTTTACTTTTTTGGAGATGGGGTCTTGTTCTGTCACCCAGGCCAGAGTGCAGTGGTGCGATCCTGACTAACTGGTGTCTCCCAGTTTCAAGCAATCTTCCCACCTCAGTCTCCCAAGTATCTGTGACTACAGACACATGCCACCACACTTTGATATATATATATATATATATATATATATATATATATATATATATTTGTATATTTGTATTTTTTGTAGAGACAGGGTTTCACTAGGTTGCCCAGGTTGGTCTCAAACTCCTGGTCTCAAGTGATCCGCCCACTTCTGCCTCTCAAAGTGTTGGGATTACAGGCGTGAGCCATCACGCCCAGCCTGGACCTTGAGAATGAAATAACACTTGGGTTAAAGGCTGGTCTCCCTTAGAGATGGTCGTTTGCAGGTCACCTTCCAAGGGCTAATGCTCTGGCAAAGGCTGGTGACCTTGAGATAAATGAGCCTTGAGCCACGTCCTCAGTCAGCCCTCAGGATGAGGGTTTCTGTAGCCTCTCTCTTTGTTGCATCATCTCCAAAACACAACAGGACTGATGCCGGAAGATCTTTCCAAGGCCCAGACTCCTCCCCTGGCTCAAATACCTTCCATGACTCTCTGTGGCCTCCAGTCCAGGGTCTGAATTGGCTCTACCTGGCCCAAGTGTTCTGACTGCTTTTAGGGTCTGATCTGTGCCCTGAGGCCCTGTTCCATCCCAGCTTTATCTCTCACAACTGCCCAGCCTTTACCTATGCCCTGGTCCTATGCATCCTTTCCTGTGTATCAACACCCTACATTCATCTTGGTCTTTTGGTCTGAAATGCAGCCCCTCCCTCCACCAGCCCCTGAAACCTAACCCACCCTCCTCCTGCACCCCCCGGACTGCAGGAAGTCTTCCCAGGTTACATATCCAAACTGGTCTTTCTCTCCCTTCTCTGTTTTCCTAGATTTGGAGATGGATCTAGTACGTGACTCAAGGTAAGAGGTTGTGTTTGGCTGATACCACCTGTGTCTGTCTGGAGTCAGCTATGAGGATAGAGGCTCCTTGAGCCAGGAATGGTATCTTAGTCAACCCTGGCATCCCCACAGGACATGTGCTAACAGGGAAATTAAAAGACCCCACCAAACTCCTGCCACCATTTCTCACCCTCTTGTGCCCAGGCCCACCTCTGGGTTGGAGGAACAGGGTGCTGTGGGAGGGGGAGCAGTGGTCCTGGAGTCAGGGTCTTCAGGTCTTTGCCATCCCACTGAATACACAGACAGTGACCTTGGACAAAGGGACTCCTCCCTCGGGGCTTTAACCTCTGCATCCACAGAGTATAGATATGGCATTGGGCCAGGACCTCCCAAGCACCTTTTTGGTAACTAAGACCATAAGTTCTTCAACTTTTAATGGGCACATGAATTCCCTGGAGAATCTGTTAAACTGCAGATTCTGATTCAGTAGGTTTGCGGGAGGTCCTCGTTTCATCAGGTGGCCTTGATGCTGGTGGTCCGCGAGGCACGCTTTGCAGTAACAAGGGTCTAGACCGGTGGTCCTCAGCCCTAGCCCGGTAGAAGAGTGGCCCGAAAGGTCACTCTTTCCCTCCTCCACTCCCTTCTCCATTTTAAAGTTTCCCTTGGGAGATTGTTAAAAGATGTTAGGATGGCACCCCGGGGCCACTGAAACAGAATTTGTAGGGCTGAGAACTTGGTATCCGTAGTGTTTAAAGCTCCCCAGGTGAATCCTGTGTGCCGCCAGGACTGGGAACTACACCTCGTGGATGAACTTCAGCAAATGGTTTTCAGGCAACGCTTTTTGTCTCTGCTGCCCCCTTGTGGCCATCTCCTTCATCCACAGTCAGATCTCAAGCCCTTTTCTCTAGAGAGATGGGAATCGCAGAACAATTAGGAAAATAATGCCGCTGCCTATGGTGAACAGGCCTCCCTGAGACCCCAGCATCCACCGTGCCATGGGCGGGCTCCTCTGCCCTGATGCTGAAGACGATTCCTTAAAGGCCTTGCTCGCAGTGTCCTGGGGGTAGCCCACATGAATAGGGAAAACTCTGGGTGGGACAGGAACTGAAAACAGCAGGGGGCCATGCAGCCGGCAACTGAGACAGAGGTTGGATAGAGCAGGTCCAGGAGAAACTTCCTAGGAGAAGGTGTGCCCTGAACCCAACCCTCAGCTCTCCCGGGCGGGAGCCACAAGAAGTCTTAGAGGCAGACTTGAGGTTTGGGTTGCTTGGCGGTAAGGCAGCAAGGGGCACTCTGGAGCCACGTAGAATTCCCAGGTCGGGTCTCTTAGTCTTCACCCTCTTGACTGGGAACTGTCCACCTCGGTGCAGGATGCCCCAGGTGCAATGCGGGAGCTCAGAAGCCCTGGGCGTGGCTGTCTGCAGCTGTCTGGCTTCCCTCTGTGCCATGTGCAGGGTCAAGGACACTCCCATGCACTTAGCCTGCTGTTGGTGGGATGAGGAGTAGGAAGGCTCTGATACTGCTGCCCATTCAGAAATGCAAAGTGGCCCAGTCCATGAGCACAGGTCTCACCCCTACCGTGCCCTGGCTGGCTGTGTGATCTTGACACATTCATCTCCCCTCTGTGGGCCTGCTTCTCCCTCATCCAATATATACTCCAGGCCATCTTGGGCTGTGGTGCTGCTCTCCAGGCAACAGGGAGTTGGACTCATGGTTGTTAGGGCTCACGTTGCCCTTAGGGGGCCAGAGTCAAAGGAATGAACTTTTTTTCTTTTTTTTTTTTTGCCTTCTGCTGTAGGACCTGGTTCTGGGCTGGACTTTTCCCATCCTCTTCCCAAAAGCCACCCTTGTACAATCATGGGGATGAGATTCAGCCCAGGAAAGGAGAGAGGGTCCTCTAAGAGACTGATCCTGAATAGGGCCCAGCTGGGGACAGGAAGATCTCTTCTAGCCAAGCTCTAATCTCAGCACTTTGGGAGGCTGAGGTGGCGGGATCACTTGAGATCAGCCTGGCCAGCATGGTGAAACCCCATCTCTACTAAAAATACAAAAAGAATTAGCTGGACGTGGTGGCGCATGCCTATAGTCCCAACTACTTGGGAGACTGAGGCGGGAGAATCACTTGAGCCTGGGAGGTGGAGGTTGCAGTGAGCCAAGATCGTGCCACTGTACTCCAACCAGTCTCAAAATAAAAACAAAAACAAAAACAAAAAAAACCCTCCCCAAATCCCTTTTCTGTTAGTTGACAAATGCACTAGACATCAGGACACATTAGTACTGGCTACATGACTGCCCTGTAACAGTGAGAAATACCAGAGATGGGTGCACATCGGAGTTGAATGGGGTTTGTCCTGGGGAGAGAGGGGACTCAAAGGAACAGCAAGGGAGTTGGGGAGCTTAGCTTTAAAATAATGTTTTGGCCAGGTGTGGTGGCTCATGCCTGTAATCCCAGCACTTTGGGAAGCCAAGGCAGGTGGATCACTTAAGGTCAGGAGTTTGAAACGAGCCTGGCCAACACAGTGAAACTCTGTCTCTACTAAAAATACAAAAATTAGCCTGGGCATGGTGGCGTATGCCTGTAATCCCAGCTACTCTGGAGGCTGAGGCATAAGAATGGCTTGAACCCAGGAGGCAGAGGTTGCAGTGAGTGGAGAGTGGAGATGGTGCCAGGGCATTCCAGCTTGAGCAATAGAGACTCAGTGTCAAATAATAATAATAATAATAATAATAATAATAATAATAATAATAATGTTTGACTCATTTAAAAAATTGGTTTGGTGTACCTATGGCAAATGGCACCTGCTAAATCTGGTTGGCTGTTGTTTTCTGAGATTTTAGACTCGAATGTGTGTATTTGCAAACTTGAAAACATGTGCACCTCTGAATGCAGTCTGGTGGAATGCAGTTTCTTGATTGCCACCAGCTTCTGACAGAGTTGCAGGTGTTGGGTGGTTTTCAATAGCAATCAGACCAAAAGGGTGACTACTAGGATGTGAAGACAGGATAAGATTCCTGGGGTCAAATTTCTGAGCTGGGAGTCAGTCCCAGGCCATAGTGTCCAGCCAGAGGAGGACAGCAAGCTTGACTCCTGCATGACCACTAGCTCACCTGGTCCAAATGCAGCCTCTGGCTATGAAACAAAGGCAGAGAGAGACTGAGGGAACCAGAAAGAGGTTCAATGGAGGAAAAATAAGGCAACCTCAGGGATTCACTTTTACTCTCATTTCATTAAGTTCCAGATACTGGCAGACTGCTGGCCTCCCAAGGACCACAGGAAAGGGCCTGGCAGACTGGTGATCCTGGTCAGCGATGAAGAGGGGCTGATTAAGTGGAGCTGATCGACGCCGGGAGGTTTCCTCCCCAGGAGCGGCAAGCCTGTCAGAGCTGCACCTGGGCCTTTCTGTACCTGGGAGAGAGTCTGGGCATGAGTGGCTTCCCACAAACACATGGGGCTTGAGGAGTGCACTGCCTCTGTTCCATGCCTGATGTCATCCACATCCATGCCTGTGCATCTGGCCAGGAGAGTGACTATCACTGTTGAGGGCAGTGTAATATGGCTGGCTAGATACCTCTGATGGTTTCTCTCAAGCTCAGCCTTTGCACTTCACATGTGTGAGTCAGATGGAAAGCTAGGGTGGAGATAGACCATCCTGGGTAAGCTGGGATCCCACTGTGAGATTCCACGCCATAGGGTGTCAGAACCTGGAGTGCTGGTGGCAGCTGGGGTGGGAGTGGGGTGGCATTCCTGTCCTTTGCCACTCACTGGCTGTATCACCTTGGAAAAGTTATCTAAACCCCTTGGTGCCCCAGTCTTTTTTGTCCCATGGCAATCTGAGTAGTCCAGACCTGGTTGGTTGACTGAGGTTTCAATGAGGTTATACATGCAAAAAGTTTTTTTGGAGCAGCATTCTTTTTATTTAAAAAGATTTTTTAAGTGGGAATACTCACTAAAAAGAGTACCTGACCTCAATATCTTTGGGTGTCTGGGATTGAGGGGTGTTCCTGAATGGGCATGAGGGATTGATGAACCCTTGTGTAAGAGTTTAAGAGGAAAGAAACATGAAATGCAGCTTAACAGTTAAAGACAGATTTACTTTAGATAAAACCTGAGAGGGGCCTCTGGCCGATTTTAGACAGGAGTGCTTTCTCTTACAGACTTAAGAGTACATACTGGTTTTGGGATAAGGGTCTTTTCACAAGCTTGGAATGTTTCTGGGTTGGGTGGAAGTTTATGGCAGGGTTGGAATGTTTCTGGGCAGAGGGGAGGTTATCTTGGGGCTGACATCTTCCCAGCTGGAGTGGGGTTATCTTGGGTCTAGCATGTCTGTGGTTGGGGAGGAGTTTGGAATGTTTCTGGTCGGAGATGTTATTTCTGGTTTATGATCATGCTGACCTTAGCCATTAGGCTGATGCCCTTTGGCTTTAGGTGGTTTTTGATTAAGATGGATTTTAAAATGAGGTGCTAGTCCACGATGGCGAGGCTCCTGCTCTGTCACCTTGCCCCCCTAAATTGCAAAGCCTTGTTTTTGTGCATGCATATATAAATATTTTTTTTCCCCTAGGAGCAAAGGCAATAGCTTAACTAAGATGGTCAGAGGGGTCATGACGTAAAGATTGGATGCCTGGGGCAAGGGGTGTTTCAAGTGCCTTTACTTTAGACCAAAGCTTCTCACCCTGAGGAATATTGCCATTTGGGGCCAAATCATTCCTTGTTGTTGCAGACTGACTTGTGCATTGTGGGATGATTAGCAGCATCTCTGGCTCAACCCACAAGATACCAGTAGCACCCTCCGCTCCATCCCCACCTTAGTTTTGCCAATAAAAAATGTCTTCAGACATTGTCCAATGTCTCTGGGGAGGTGCTAGGGGGACAAAATTGCCCCCAACTGAGAACTGCTGCTTTGTAATGTTCCAAGTTGGAGTGAGCCCTCGATACATGGTTATTATTTGCTGTGTTGAAGTTTGGCAGGGTTTCTCTTCTGGATCTTGTTGGTCCCTTCCTATTTCTGTGCACGGCTTAAAGGACCCAGAGCAATCCTGAGAAAGTTGACAACTACAGCTCTTCCAAACTCCAGCCCCATTGGATATAAACTCTGTCCTCTCATTGGTTGAGGCAGCCTGATCAACTGGAACTTGGTTCTTACTGTGTTTCTCCTTATGCAAGCCTAAAGGATCCCAGCCTGGGCAACATAGTGAGACCTTGTCTCTACAAAGAAAAAAAAAAAAGAGAGTGCGAGAGAGAGAGAGAGAGAAACAAAATTCAGCAGAGCGTGGTGGCACATGCTTGTAGTCCCAGCTACACAGGAAGCTGAGGTAGGAGGCTCACTTGATGCCAGGAGTTGAAGGTTGAAGAGAGGTATAATTGTGCCATTGCACTCCAGCCTGGGTGACAGAGTGAGACCCTGTCTCTCCACACACACACACACACACACACACACACACACACACACACACACACACACACACACACCCTAAAGGTTTGTGAGAGCATAAAGTGCAACACAAATCTTTCAGTCCTTTACTATTAGTTAAAATATGAGCCACAATTAAATGAAACAGTTGGTTTTGTGGGGAACAAGATCTTGAGGTAGTCTTCATTTGTGGCGAATACATTTCTGTTTAACCACAAGCCTCAGTAGTTCCTCTTTATGAATAATTCCTCATTCAGGAGAAAGATTGGAGAAGGTTCTTCTGGGGAAGGACCAGCAGGAGACAGAGGTGGAAGAAGAGTTGGATGCATTTGAAGTCTCCACTAATTGGGAGGTGGCCTAAAAGATCCTGGGGAGCAGGGTGGGCACCTCCTTTTGGCACCCTGGGTGTGAGGAGGGTCTCCAGCACTGCGTTGGCTGCTGCTTGGCTGCACTGTCCTCCATTGATTGTTCGGCCTTTCTCTTGCCTGGGTGTGAGGAGGGTCTCCAGCACTGCAATGGCTGCTGCTTGGCTGCACTGTCCTCCATTGGTTGTTCAGCTCTTCTCCTGTTGGACTTCTTGTACACCTGCTCTAAAAACCTCCCCAGGAATTCCATACAACCCCTGGAAGTGTTGCTGCGTAGGAGCGAGGAATGCTCCTCCAGATTTTGGAGAAGCTTTCTTTCTGGGTGACTCCAGAGCTTGCTTTGGGACAGCCCCTCATTCACAAGTTTAGCAGCAGCATAATTGCTCCTTGCTGAGGTTGTCCCAGGAATGGCACAGAGCATCAGAAGCAAGCTTTGGAAACACAGCTGGTGCAACAGGGAGTGCCTCTATGCCTTGGTGTAGGGAAGCAGGTTCTAGCTTTTGCCCTGAGTTGGTCGATGGTCTCAGGTATCACACAGAGTATCTTTCTATTACAAGAATCAGCATGGAGTTGAATTCTGGGAGAAATGTCTCAGTGGTGTTGGGCGCGGCCATTGGAGCCTCCTTTCCGGTCATGCAGACCTGGCTGTCATTTGCGCACACAGCTGATCCTGTGAACTTGGTGCTTAAGATTCCAGTTAGCACCTTGTGATACCATGGTTGTGCCACAGAAGAAGGTAACATATGTGGAGATGAACAGAGCTGGTGAGGTGTGTGCACCGTAGAAGTGCTGCTGGCTGTTTTCAAGGCATTGAAGAGGCTCTCTGCAGAGGTGGTTATTATTCTACGACTCTTGAAATAATGACACTAGAACGTCAGTTGCCACATGATATAGACCAAATCAGTGTTGCAGGTCATCATTGTTATCAGAGATTCTGGTTTCCTATGAGTGTGGTGGCCACAGTGTTGGAGTATCGGATTTGGAGTCAGCGGCAAACACGCCTCCAAGAATACGTCTCTTAAAGCCAGGCACACTGCACAGAGGATTGTGGTGCGGATTTTCCTAGCCGTGCCGAGTCCTCTCATTTGCTATATATACAGACAGCATAGCCAATGCTGATGCACGTCCAGCCTCCACAGGTGGGGCCTCAATCTTCTACATCTAACTCAGGAGAGCCAGGGAGGGATGCGGAAGAGCTGATGATTGGGCTGACCCCGGATTGACCTCCTCTGGAAATCATGGAAACTACGGGCAGCCTGTGACTCCCAGCTCTTTAGAAGAGAAGGGTTTCTTGCATGTATTGGTGGGGCCTCAGCTGTAAGTAATAGGAGGTAGGTACTGCACTGGAGGCCTCAGATGGCCCTAGGAACTAGTCTTGATGCCTCTGGTCGACACTGGGCTCTTCCAGGAAGAAGAGAAAGACCCCACAGGTTTGCTGGTTGTGGTTGGCAGGGTTGTGGGAGGGGACCTCACCCAGTATGGGACTGGGGCCAGAACTCTAGGGTTCGAGGGTATCTTCTGGGAAGTCTCTGATGACTGTTGCTTCTCACAGCTGTTTTGAGGGACACGGTTGAAGAGTCTTCTTTGGTGTGTTTTCCCTGAAACGTGTCTCCAGTTTGTCCTGAAACATGTCTCAAGTGACTGTGACAAGGCCTCTTTTAACATCCTGTGCCATGGAGAGGGGTTCGTGGGTGTTCTTGTTCAGAAAGCAACCTGGAATGAATTGTGTAAGGCCTTTCTCGTGGTTCTCACTTTTTACTCAGACCTTGGATTTTCTGTTTGTTTGCTTTCGCGTCCTCAAGCAGCCTCTTCTCTCACTCCTACCTGATCAGGTGTCTGTCCGCGGGTGGGACTTTTTGCCGATGGCCTTCCTGGAGGCCTGTGAGATTGTACCTTCATTATCCAGATGAGCATTGATTCGATACAAGGGGTATTCATCCTCCTTCATTGTGATCCTTGTATGGTCGCTCCTGCCCAGCTGACCCGACCTCTCTCTTGGGCCCGGGAGGCTGCACCGTTTTAAACCTCCCTCTTTCTTCTGACTCTGGACTACAGAACCATGGCTTGCTGCAGACAGCCTCCTGAAGGCTTGTGTGAGGTTCCGTCTTGAATTTTTGGGAGAGCATTGGCTGGACCCGGGCCTCCCTTGTTCTTCCAGGTATGGCTCAGTGACAATCTTCTTTCCGTCTGGAAGGGAAGAGGGCCACCTCTTTTGAACCATGGCGGACAGTGTTTGCCCTGGGCTCATCATGAGTGGGTGCGTCAGACTTTGTTCTTACCCTGAGATTCAACTGCTTTCTGACTTGTGGTGCTTTGGATGCTGGGGGGTTGAGGCAGGCAGGGTGGGGGCAGTGAGCGATGGCCAGTGGCACTGGAAATTGGGGTGTTGACCCACCAACTCTGTCTCTCATTGGTTGAGGGATGCTCTGTGTAGGGGGGTTCCCCTTTCCAGGATGCGTGGCCTCCCTGCCCTCTTGGGCCATTGTGGGGATTCACTCAGGGTGGTGGCAAAAATATTAAGGGAAAATATTAGAGAAAGTTACAGAATATAGTCACAAACCGTCTGGGAAGGCCAAGAAGTTTGCATAGTTTCAGTAGACGTTTCAGCTGAAGGCAGCCTAAATCCCCTTTACCTTTAGTTAATAAGAAAAGCAAATAGCCAAGGTATGTGAGTGAGTTCATCTGAAGAACTTGTTTACTCATGTGGTCTTAGAACTAACCTTTGAGCCAGATGGCACTCTCAGGGGGAGGTCGACCCAGGGGATTACCCTCTAATGGTGTTTAGGCTCAGAATCTGGCGTTTAATCTTTCTCTACAAGTGTGTTGACTTAGAGTCACTGTTATTAAATCTGTACTGAGTAAATGGGGAGACGGTAGACTAGTCAGTGTCACAGAACTGCAACAAGTTACCTGTGAGGAGCTCACGACGCCCCAGCCCACTGGTTAAGGGGCAATTTGTGTCTGAGTGCATTTATTCATTGCTGTGCAGCTGGAGTCTTTGGGACGGACACTTCTCCTGTTATGCTTTTCTCGGTGTCTCTGTAGCTTCTTAACAGTGATTGTGGATGTGCTTTGAACTGCTTGGTTCTTAAGTATCCTGTCTTCCGAGCAAATATCCTGACTTTAGTGATTTCCCTAAAACCAGAGGTTAAGGAAAGTCACAGTGGAAAGGGAGTCCATGGCAGACACCTCCAGGACTCCCAGGGCCGCCTGGTGAGTGGGGTGTCTCTCCCTGAGGTGGTGTCTCTGGGCACAGCTCACACCCCTTTGGCCTCTGCCCTCTGGGTGTCCACAGCAAGCCCTGACCCTCTGTTCTGCCCCCACTGTCCCTGCCTTGGGTGAGAGAGGACAATTGCAGCAGGCCAGGGGCTCTTGGCATTTAGGGTATAGCTCTGTGGTCAGGCAGGACTCGTCACAAGTTTTAAAAACTCATATTGAAAACCCTTGCTTTTTCTTCACCTTGCAGTTCAGTTTGTAATTTCTGTTCAGACGAATTTCAGCAAGTTGTTTGTGGGTGTGGACGAGACTCTGGGTTGCTTTCAGAGCAGTTAGTGACGAGACCGATGATGACCCCTGGTCATAACAGGACATGTTAATGGGTCCCAGGCTGGAGATAAGCTCATGTCTCCACACTCTGGCTTAAGGCCCTGAGCTTGGTTTGATGCTCTGCTGCTGTCTTAATGATTAGTTAAATAATTAAATCATTATTCATCATTTAATACTTAATGACTTTTGAAGAAGGGGCCCCGCACCTTTCAGCCCTGGGACTCACAGATCATATCCCTGGTCCCAAAGAGGACAGTCCCAAGGCAGAAGCCTGTCCTGAGCTGATTACTGGGGGCTGTGAAGTCCACGGGGACCAGCTCCGCCTAGTTGGAGGCTGAGCTTGAGGAGAGTGCCAAGGGGGACGAAGGGAAGATGACACGGTGGGGGACAGAGGGGCTTGCTCACCAAAGGGGTTGGATAGGATGAAGAGGCCGGCGTTTTGGATGAGTTTCTGGAGGGCAGGAGCATTGCTGTGATTATTTGCTGTATCACCAGACGGGGAATCCTGCGTGCATGTGGGGGTTGGGCTGCCTTTGTGTCTAACCGTACCTCTGGGTGTGAGGACTTCACGATGCACAGCCTGTACCAACGCTCGAAAAAAGTTGTCCTATGACAGCTCACGAAAAAAAATGTCCTATGTGCAGTGTCACAGCTGCCGCACTGTATGACAGTAAGGCATGTTTCCCTGACAAGCAGCAAGTTTCCTGACAGGCGTGCTGGCTACGCAGAAACCAGGGGAGTTGCTTGGTGTTGATAATGAGTATCTCTGTTGCTGGCTTAAAGTGATGATGGAGCGTGTGCCCTTCGGTGCATGTCGGTGGGATCGGACTCTGTGACTGTTCTGTGCCTGCGAAGAACTTTTTGCCTTGGGCTCCTGGTACTTCACTGTGGCTTCTTTGTGTGTCGATGCTGGCTTTGTTGTTCATCCTTCCCCAACGCCCTGGGCACGGGGCTGTCCAACACATGCACCTTGCACATGTGCTCTGACCCGGATGAGGTGTGGCAGATCCCGCAGTCCGCTTCTTTCTCCTCCCGCCTGCGTCTAGACTGGTGCTGCGTTTGCCAGTTGGCTGGTGCTCCCGCTCAGGGCCTGCAGCTGGCCCAGTCCTTTAGTCAGTGTTGGTGACCTCTGACTGATCAGCGTGCCCGCCTCGCCACCGGCCTTCCCTACCCTGCAATGCTGCTCCTTAGGAGACTGACTCACCCCTGCTCCTCACCTTGTGTGGATTTGCTGGAGAAAATCTTCCCAGATAATGCTGGAAGCCCAGGGGAGGGTCTCTGGTTGGCCTCAGCTCTGTCCTGGGGAACTGCAGCTGCAGGAGGGGGACCCGGGGGTTGTTTTTCTGTGGGAGCCTCTGGTGCAGAGGGTGAGTTAAGCACACTCCACAGTACATGGAAGTTCACCATCAGGGGTCTATGTGGGTTCCCTCTCTTGTTTTATTCCCTTTGGATGAGATTTCTCCTATGTCTCCCTCTCTCACTTCAGGCAGTCGTTCCGGTGTATCTTGGGTGCCTTTAAAAAAACACTCTAACAAAGCACCATCGCTGTTTTCCGTGTAGTTACTTTTAATTCACATAGATGATATCATTCTACCATTTCTCCTCCTCCTCTCTTTCTCATTCAATGCTATATTTTAAGATGTGACCTTCCTCTCTGCACTTTTAATTCACGTAGATGATATCATTCTACCATTTCTCCTTCTCCTCTCTTTCTCATTCAATGCTATATTTTAAGATGTGACCTTCCTCTCTGCGGTCTTAAAACTTACTGAGAATTCTCAAAGAGCTTTTGTTTATGTGGCCTAACACTGTTGCTGTGTAATGCATTAGAAATGGAGGCACTTGGACATCCACTCAGAGACCTAATTTGAAAGTTGGCAATCACATAAAAAAAAAAAAAAAAGAAATGGAGGCACTTGGAAAAATTCGTTTGAAAATAGCAGTGATGGGCTCATTGCATGTTAACATAAATAACATTTTGGCATTATTATGAAAATTGTTTTGACCTCGCAGAATTCCTGTCCTAGTTAGGTGTCAAGTTTGTTTTAGAATATGAAAGGGTACTGTGAGGGACAAAATTTGGAAACTGAATTTTATTTATATGTTGTTTTATAATACCTGGTTCTGGAGAGAAACTGTGAAAGGTATTACCTTTTAGTAAAATCTGCTCTGGTTTCATGAGCTTGCCTCCTTGGTTACTGATGGATACCACTGCCTCAAACAGGAAAGGTGATTCTGGATAGCAAAGGTTCTGTATCATACCAGAATACTTTATGGCGTTTTATGTTTAATTTGTAATGCTCGAGAACAGACACAACAAAAATTCCTCGCTCAGGAGCAAGCTATGTGCATACTTCCCTGTTTATTTTACTTATTTATTTTGCAGTTCATATCTGCATAGGCTTTTGAAGAAATTGAGATCCTGTCCACCTTTTTAAAGAGGATGGGTCAATGGTTTTTAGTATATGGCTAGGCTCTGCAAACACCACCTGTCTACTGGTGGAACATTACAGGAGGAAATCCCACGCCTGTCAGCAGACACTTCCTGCTACTCTCCCGCTACTCCTAACACCTTGACAACCCCTGATCTATTTTCTATTCCTACAGATTTCCCTATTCTAGCCATTTTATAGAAATGGAATTACAGAATACGTGGTGCTTTATCTGGCTTCTTCCACTTAGCATAATGTGTTCAAGGTTCATCCGTGCTGGAGCACTATCAGGGCTTTGTTCCCCTTATGGCTGATTGACACTCCATTGTATGGGTATACCACATTTTGTTTTTCCATTCATCAGGTGATACGCATTTAGAATGCTCCCGCTTTTAGCTATTATGAATGACGCCAGAAGCATTTGTGTGCAGGTTTTTATGGGGACATATGTCTTCGATACTCTTGGGTCTGTTTATTTTTTAATGCCTTCGTATCAATCAAATGAGTCACCAAAGATTGTTTCTCAGGCACCCATGAGCATATATTCATCAAGCGTCCAAATCTCTGACAACTCTTTAGATGTTGCCTTGCCAAATTAGATAGGAAAAAAAATAAATAAATAGAAAGGAACTTTGGGGATATCTTGCACACCTACGGTAATTTCCTAGAGGAGCCTGGGAAAATGACAGAGATTTGTTCATCCACCTTATATAAAATGAGAGATGCTAGGTTTGTTTGTGTTCCTATAAGATTTATGTGAGAAAAATTGTCAAATTGGCAGAGATGCTCAGCCTTCCCCAGGTTAAAGTTATATAGACAAAATGTTATTAATGAATTATTATGTATTTTAGAAATTGTGTGTTTATGCGAAGTCCCTGGTGATTTGTCAATGCCCTCACCACCTGGAATACCTTTACCCTCAGGGAAAACACAGATCCAGACTGTTGTGAAATAGTTTGTACTGTCTCCTGATAGAAAAGTTTACTCTCCTCCATTCTGATGTTATTAGTTATAGTAATAAATTAACCACAGCTATGAAGTCTGTATCATCTACAGATAGTTATTGGTTTTCTCTGATGCTCGCTTGAAGGTCCTGCTCTAAGCTACAGGCTGCAGTTGGTGTCATCAACAAAGCCTGGTGGTAAATGACTAGACCAGGTACTTCCAACTGTCTGCATTTTATAGACTCATGAGCACAGGCATCTGAGCTAGCATCACTTAAGCAGCTCTCAGATTATAACAGTGGACGGAGTCAGGATTTCTAGGACTCTTTCTTATAACACGGGACTGAGTCAGGATTTCTAGGACTCTTTTTTAATGACTTCATGAAAGCAGAGAATATGAATCCAACATCCAGTGGAACAAGAATTTATTACATGGGACTGCATGAGGTGCTGTGGGAATTTCATCATAGTTAGGTCTTTAAACTCTTGTTAAGGTTGTTTCAATGTTCTATTTTCAGGCTCTAAGAGGAAAACTTTTCTCTTTTTTGGCTCCATGTAACACACCACAATTTAGTGGACTCTGCTTTTGTATACTGCAATAAAAGATTCTAAAATGTGATTTGACTCTTGCTGGTGTGCAAGGGTATCTCGTTGCAGTTTTAATTTGCGTTTCTCTAACAGCTAATGATGTTCACCATATTTTATATGTTTGTTTGCCACTCGTTTAGGTAGTAAGATTCTTTTTTTTTTTTTTTTTTTTGAGACAGAGTCTCACTCTGTTGGCCCAGGCTGGAGAGCAGTGGTATGATCTTGACTCACTGCAGCCTCCACCTCCCAGGCTGAAGTGATCCTCCTGCTTCAACCTCCTGAGTAGCTGGGACTACAAGCATAAGCCACCATGCCTGGCTAATTTTTTTGTATTTTTAATAGAGACAGGGTTTCGCCATGTTGGCCAGGCTGGTCTCGAACTCCTGACCTCAGGTGATCCACTGTCATGGCCTCCCAAAGTGCTGGGATCATAGGTATGACCCACTGCGCCTGGCCTAGGGAGTAAGATTCTGAAGGATGCTTTGATGCCATCTGTCCCAAGCTTCCCATTCTACAGATGGGGGACTTGAGATCCAAAAGGAGATGGCTGGCCATTTTCCCACGGCACACTGTGGTCTCCGAGTAGAAACCGAGGAGAGATGTGGGGAGGACAGAGCACACTGAGCCGGGCCTCTGAGCAGACTCTGGAGCCCCCGTCTCTTTGGCTTTTCTTCTGCCCCACTGTGGGATTGGTATGTACAGGTCAACTCAGCACAGCTGCTCCTTTGGCATACGGTTCAGAGGACTCACACCCACTAAGCAGGAAAGAGTATACCTTGTAGGCGCCTTGTCTAAGGACTTCTGAACATGGAAGTACCTGAGTCCCTGTGAGCCCTGGGCAGCCACAGAACACACACCTGGAAGTAGAGGCAGCATCTTCTGATCCGGAGGTCAGAAGTCCAAACTGGATCTCACCTGGCTGAGATCAAGGTCTTGGCAGGGCTGTGTTCCTTCCGGAGGCTCCAGGGGAGAATCTCCTTCCCTGCCTTTTCCAGTTCTAGATGCCACCTCTTCCATCTTCAAAGCCTCATCATGGCTGGTGGAGGGTTTCTTCCATCACATCACTCCTTCACACAGAAGGGCCCCTGTGATTATACTGGCCCTCCCAAACAATCCAGGATAACCCCCTATTTTACAGTCATCTGATTAGCAACCTTAATTCCCTTTTGCCACGTGAAATGACATAGTCACCACACCCATGGGATTAGGACACCAACAGCTTTGAGGGGGATTAATCAACCCTCCACAGCTTGCTTGGCCCCTGAGACTTGATTGTTCTGGGGAGGAGGAGTGTACTTGGCGAGGAGGAGCCCTGAAATGGGCAGGTACCCCTAGGTGTGTGGGTTCAATAGAGGTAGGCAGGAAGAGCAATATGTGAGTCACTTGTGAGCTTCTACTGGGGGAGCCGCCAAAACCTATCTCACATTTGCCAACATCCTATGGAGAAAAATATGGCTGGGGAGGGTGTGGAGTGTAGGGGGTGGCAGAAGGCTGCAGCCTAATCAGACTTCAATGAGAAAGGTGACATTTGAGCCAAGACTGGAAGGAGAATAGGAGCCTCGCTGCAGGCTGGAAAAAGAGTAAAGTCCAAAGACCCAGCAGGTCTGCAGGGCCCTTTGTGAGCTGGTTCTGGCTACACTTTGAGTTTTATTTCTTGCTTCTCCCTCTGAGCTTCCTCTCTGTTGAGCAGCTTGCAGTTACCCCAAATGAAACGGGCCACTCTGGCCTTGGTGCCACTGTTTTTTTTTTGTTTTTTGTTTTTTTTTAAAATTTTTTTTTTCAGTATCTCCAGTAATGGCTGTAAGCAAGTTGTCAATGTTGATGCTATTTTTTTTCCTGCTTGTATTGTAAGACCTCCTAAGGGAGGCCTCAGGAAACTTACAATCATGGCAGAAGGGGAAGCAAACATGTCCTTCCCATGGCAGCATCAAGGAGAGGTGCTGAGGAAAAGGGGAAAAAGCCCCTTATAAAACCATCAGATCTTGTGAGAACTCACTATCATGAGAACCACATGAGGGTGACTGCTCCCATGATTCAATTACCACCCACTGGGTCCCTCCCACAATACATGGGGATTATAAGAACTACAATTCAAGATGAGATTTGGGCAGGGACACAGCTAAACCATTTTACTGCCTGAGATGGTTTTCTTTCCTCTTCCCCCTTCTCCCGACCAAATCCTACATTCCCTCCAGGTCTCAGCTTATTCATCACCTTGCCCAGGACTTCAGCCCTGCTCCAAATCTAGGTTAGGGTTCTCTTCCTGGGCTTTCTTTGGACCCACTAGTATCATCTCATCACACTGAGTTGGTAGTTTCCTCATCTCAGTCTTGAAGCTTCCAGCAGTTGGAGATTGTCACTTTCACTACTGTGTCCCTAGCATCTAGCATGGGGCCTAGATCATAGCAGGTGTTCAATAAATATCTGAGATGAATAAACACTCTCTACTATTTATTCATCCCCTGTGCTTAACAGTACAGCTATTGTTAACACAGGTCATAGGATCAAACTGCCTCTGGTTGAATTCTGACTCTGTGTTACTTTGAGTAAATTGCTTCGCTGATCTGTGCCACTGTTTTCTATAAAGAGGAGATAATAGTAGTACCTTTCCCACAAGGCTGGTATGAGGACCAAGCTAGCCAACCCCAGATATATGCCTATGAGAGAACCTGACACAGGGTATGTGACCCCAAAACCTGTTCTAATGGTCTCTAATATTTTGTGTGTATGCTTTTACCTGCTCAACTTTTAGCCATCAATTACCCTGAAACAAAACAGCAGAAAACAGGGCATAAAGTCAAGGTCCAAAATACTTTGATAATCAGAAGGGGAGCCCCATTGAGGGATTCCGTGATTCTCTGTGCTGGGCCATTTTCTATTTCTGGAGCAGTTTTCCTGATAGGACACTTGGAGACCCCTTCACCCCACATATTCTTTTTGGCTTCAGGTGGGAACTACATCTAGCCGCTCTGAGTTCAAAACAACAAGAGCCCCTGCCTCTATATGTGTGTGTGGCTCCTGACCCATAGCCCACCCAAAAATGTGATGGCCACTCCCTCTCCAATCTGTCTTCTCCATCAGATATGGTCAATGCAGTGCTCAGCACCTAGGCCACTTTAGGGAACACACAAAAAGGTCCTAATTTCTTTTTAAAAGCCAAGGAAAGATGACATCTTAGGTTGAAGAAAATGTTTCACAACAGAATGTCAACATATTTGTCTTTATACCAATGCAGTCATACAGTATATTTTATGATATTTTTAATGGAGGAAGATGTCCACCAAAGCAAAAGTGCTCAGGGCCCAAAAGAGTCAAAACACAGCCCCAGTCTCTCTGTTCTTGCTTCACCCTTTCCCAGAACTAGGACAAGCAGGGCTGAGAAGTTTCTAATTTGTTGTGACTCCAGCAGTATGCGAATATGCCTGAGGAAGAAGGATTTCTTCTGGATGAAGTTCCAGTCTCACTCTACATATCATGCCCAATCCCACGCTCCTCCACATCCACCGTCAGTCCTGAGGTGGTCTCCCAGACCGCTTGTTGGCTACCTGTGTACCTGTGCATGCACTGACATACGCATCCTATATCCTCTTGCAGGTTCACTTACATACATGCCCACGTGTTGACGTATGTACCCCATCTTCCATATGCATCTAACATCCCTTCCCGCAAGTTTTTGAATTCTAACATGTTAATTCCTGTTGGCTTGCCCTCTCCTCTTTCAATCCTTTCTGACTGCCAGTGGGCCAAGAGTCAAGAAGACCTGGTCTCTAGTGCTTGAGCTAAATGTGTGTCATTCTCTGCACAACTCTTTCCTTCTGGGTGGCCTTGTGATCTGGAGAAAGATACTTAAACATTATGGCCTCAATTTTTTTTTTATTTGTAAAATGGAGATTTGTTGAGTGACTACTGTTCCCTGCTCTAGGACCTGGATCACTCATCTACTCTTTGGAATTCCCATCCCCTGTCCCACGTGTCTGATTCTAAGAGGCTCACCCCACCTGCTGGCCATGGGTGACTGGTTAGAGGTGAGCATGTGATGGAAGGTGGGTCAATTAGAGCTCCTCCTCTGTGGCATTTTGAACTGGAACTAAGGGGAGAGGAATAGTCTTTCTTTGCCAGATGCGTAGCTTAGAGCCAATGAGTTCATGTGACAAATGTTTATTGAGCACCTACTGTGTGCTTGGCATTGTTCTAGGTGATGGGGATACAGCCAGCTAAGGTCAAGTTTCCTGCCATATGGAAGACATCAGTCTGAGAAAATAAAGCCATCAGTTAGAGCAAAGCAGAAATAAGAGAGTGAGGAGTCCTGGCAATATTTGAGTTCCCAGTTCAGGTTGTTCAGGAGACCCTTCCAGACATACAAGATAGTCCAGCTTCTATCCACTAATTCTCTGTTTTGCCTGAGCCAGTTGTACCCAGATTTCTGTCACTTTCCAAAGACCTGACTACTGCAAAGGTAATATGTTCTGACTGGCTCATGTCCCACACGGTTCTTGGAGTTGTTATTATTTTATGATTCCCTAAAGGATTTCTCAAGCTCAGCTCAGGGTCACATCCACCCTCTTGCCCTGATAGTGCAGTCACTCATTCATTCATGTGTGCACTCTTGCAGCCATGCACTGCTCAAAAAACACAGCCCCCACCTCTAGGAGTTCCCATTATCCTTTTGGAGGACTTGGATAAAGAGACAACCAGGCATTGAAATCTCAGCCCTCATACATCTCAGCAATATCTGATACCTTTGATCATTTGCCTCATTTTCAGACACGACTTTTCACTTATCTTTCAGGAACCCATACCTTCCTGGTTTCTCTCTGCCTGCCTGGCCATGCCCTCTTCCCTTCTAGAGCTCTCGCTGTGGGAGGGCCCAGAGATCCTTTCTCAGACCTCCTTTCTAGTATCTCCTGGGGGAACCTCATGCCATTCCCACCACCTTAAACCCCATCTTTGCACAGATGCTTTACAAATTCATATTTCTAGCCCCGACGTCTTCCAGAACTTCAGATTCACATATATAGTGTCCACTGGTGTCTCTAGTTTCTGAGTATGTTGGGTGTGTTCCCACTGTCCCTCTTCACCACTCCCCACCTTTCTCTGCTTGTTTTCTGTCCTTGAGGCTGGCCTGTGTGGACTCCCTTAGTAGGCTCCTGGCCCTCTGGCTTCAGGCAATGTGGAATCGTAGAAGGAGATGAGAAGGAAGCAGGGAGGAGTGGGTGTGTGTTTACTCCATAAGAGCTAACCTGGGCTTGGCTGTGTGCTTGAACAGAACATGTGACATTCCCTGCATGACTCTATCTTTCTGGGTTCCCCTCATTCCTTTGGGCCTAAGTGTGGTAACAGTACTAGTTATCTGTGACTAGTCACTAGTCACTTCCCTGTCACTAGTCCCCAGTTCTCCACTATCCCTTATGAGTACCTTGTATTTCACCTGCATGTGTATAGATGTTTGTGAACGAATCTGCCTTGAATGATATGATTGGAAGACACCATCTGTTTTCTGTTGGGATGACCCTGAATTAGTAACTGGTACTGGAGATGGCCCTAGGAAATGGGGTCTGGATATTCTGGGGTTGGGTTGATAAATCACTCAAGAAAGACAGACATGACCTCTCTGTCAGAGGGAAACAGAAACTGGATTCTTCATCACAGGTGATGGCTTCATAAATCCTCAAATGATCACTGGTAGGGCTGGGGACAATGGGTGAGTAGGGGGTAAAGCACTGAGGTTTCAAATGGTTGTGGTGCTTAGTTTCTATGACATCAAAAGGAATTTAAAGATTTTGGAGTCATCTGGGGCGTTCTTGTGGCTCTAGAGAGTACACATAAGGAAAAAGATATGTTTTTTGAGATAGGGTCTCAATCTGACACCCAGGCTGAGTGCAATGGCGTGATCTTGGCTCACTGCTGTGCCTCGACCTCTCAGGTCAAGCAGTCCTCCCACCCTCAGCCTCCCGAGTACCTGGGAGCACATGGGCATGCCACAATGTCCAGCTAATTTTTTGTATACTTGGTAGAGATGGGGTTTCGCTATGTTGCCCAGGCTGGCCTCAAACTCCTGAGCTCAAGCCATCCACCTGCTTCCACCTCCCAAAGTACTGGGATTGCAGGTATGAGCCACCCTGCCTGACTGAGAAGTTTTAAAATGACAACAATACAATTAAGAGCACACATGAAGGTTAAGAAGACCTCTAGGGTGAGCTGGAAGGAGTTCCTCATCTCCTGTGGTCCAAGGGCAGATACGGCTGAACTGACAGGGGCTGCAGGTTTGCAGAGGCAGAGCCCCTATCCCAAGGTAAGGTGCCAACGGGAAAAGCATGGCACCCTGAGACATGAGTTAGGCAAAGAAATGCAAGTGCCTGGTTTCCCTAATGTCTTTGAGCCCTGGTTGTTTTCATCTGAAGACAGTATCCATCTCGTAGGATTGTTGTGGAATTAAATGAGGCAGTGTCATCAAAATATGTCTTGTAGACAATCAATACATGACAGCATGGAAATACAATCAGTCCTCTCTCTATCCTAGGATCTAAGAGCTCTGTGGACCCAAAGGCCAAGCTGGCCCTACACCAAGAGGCATGCTATCGGGTGTTGGGTAACCTGCATTTTGAGGAGGAAAAGTTAAATTTTGGTGGTCCAGAGCTTCTGTCTGGAGGTTCTCTTCCTGCTTGGTGGAGATCACCTGGTCCCAGTGGTAGGGACCCCATTGGTGTCTCTACTATAAGGTGGATCCAATCTGCTGGATTTATACCCTTACTCTGCCCCAGCTGGCCGGGGCTCATTACTAAACCTTTTTATGTATGTATGTTTGTATGTATGTATGTATGTATTGAGACAAAGTCTCACTCTGTTGCTCAGGCTGGAATGTACTAGCATGATCTCGGCTCACTGCAACCTCTGCCTTCTGGGTTCAAGTGATTCTCCTGCCTCAGCCTCCCAAGTAGCTGGAATTACAGACGCACACCACCATACCTGGCTAATTTTTGTATTTTTAGTAGAGCCAGTGTTTCAGCATGTTGGCCAGGCTGGTCTTGAACTCCTGACCTCAGGTGATCCTCCCACCTTCGCCTCCCAAAGTGTTGGAATTACAGGCATGAGCCACCACACCTGGCCCAAAACCTTTTTAATCTTCAGTTTTCTTGCCTGGACAGTGCAGATAATCACAGCACTTCTCTCAAAGGATTAAGAGAGACACTCCAGGTCAACGGTTGAGCACAATACTAATACTGCCCTTAGTAAGACTTCAGTGAACTTGTAAGCTATGCCATCACCAATCTCAGAGATACAGGAACAAACATGAAACAAAGAAGTGACTCAGGTTGGTGAACAGATAGGCAATGAACGGTGAGTAAAAGCCATAGAGTCTTGGGCATCCTATGCCCCACTTAGCTGGATCCCATTACCCTCCCCCACCCTCGTGAGAATAGGCCCTCCCTTTGTCAAGCAGAGCTGCTAGCTGCAGAGAGAAGTTGACCACTAGACAAGACTGGGTAAGCTTCCACAGCAGAACCTTTCCGTTTTATTGTCTGTAAACTCTTCTTTGGTAAACAACACCCAAAGACAAAAGGAGCACGCCGAGTAAAGAAGGCAAGGAACGGGCGGGTGCCCTCCACACGCGGGAGCTCTGAGAAGACAGCTACACCATTAGCAAGGTGGTGGGTGGAACCTGGAAGTTTGGGGTAGGTGGTGGCACGGGGGACCAACAGAGGGAGTGAGAGGGAACCGTCCACTCTGTTGGACATAGAAGCCTAAATCATACAGCGAGGGAGCTCATGCATCACAGCGAAGAGAATTAGGGACCCTCCAACCATGCCCCTATGACCTTGTGTGTGTGTGATCCACTGAGGCAGAGCAGTCTGCCTGGGCGGGGGGGGGTGCAGGGGGCTCAGGACGGCCCCCCGCCCCAGCAGCCCATCCTCCATCTCTCGTTTCCTGCTCTGCAGGCAGGTGTGTGGAGGCTGCAGGGGTGGGGGCGGGGTGCTCACGGTCTCTGGGTCTGGGTAGACGCATCAGGGCAGCAGGAGCAGGGTTTGGGGGAGGTGGAGAAGCAGCCTCTGTCCCCACTTTACATGGGGGGCTCGCTGCAGAGCACAATCTCCAGATCTTTGCGGTAGAGCTTCCCTGCCTCGGCCAAGGACATGACGCTCTTTCTGTAGTTAGTGAGCTGTTGAATATTCATTTCCTAGGAGATACAGGGAGAGGGTAAGAGCAGGCTCAGAGGATGGCCCCAACCCAAGGAGCCCACGTCCACATTCACAAACACAAACACTCGCACCTTTCTCTCTTCTCATCCCAGGATAAGTGGCTTAGAAGAATGCAAAGCATGGATTTTGGAGCCAGACAGATGGAGTTGAAGCCTCTCTTGTACTTACTGGCTGCATTGCTTTGGGGAGGGTAATCAACCTTCCTACGACTCAGCTGCCTCACCTGTAAAATGGGTACACTAAAAGTGCATGCCTCATTGAGGTGTTGTGATGATTATGTGAGGGAATGAGTATAAGCCACACCAGCAAGCACTTGAAAAATAAATGGTAGCTATTGTGACAGTCATGATCTATGTATAACTTGTATATATTCCTCTACCTCATTGGGCCTCCATTAACTCAAGGCCAATCTGGCTCTCTGCAGGTGATGAAAAGAAGGCCAGGAAAGCTCCCTGGTCTTGCCTTCCAGCCTCCTGGACCACTGTTTACTAAGCCTCATCTATTTAAGCAATGAATTCTTTTTTTTTTTTTTTTTTTTTTTTGAGACAGAGTCTTGCTCTGTGGCCCAGGCTGGAGTGAAGTGGCGGGATCTTGGCTCATTGCAACCTCTGCCTCCTAGGTTCAAGGGAGTCTCCTGCCTTAGCCTCCTGGGTAGCTGGGATTACAGGCACCTGCCACCACACTCAGCTCATTTTTTTTTTTTTTTAAGTAGAGACGGGGTTTTGCCATTTTGGCCAGGCTGGTTTCGAACTCCCGACCTCAGGTGATCCACTCGCCTCGGCCTCCCAAAGTGCTGGAATTACAGGCGTGAGCCACCGCACCCAGCCCCTATTTGAGCAAGGAATTCTAAATACCAGCTTCTCCAGCAATAAGGCTCCCCAGCCTACTTCTTGTTCATTGGTGTCTTGTGGTGTTCAGGGGCCACTGAGACAGGTAAGCCATGAACATATGCCCAGTGTCTCATATAAATGGAAGCCCAAATTAATACCAACCCCTGATTCACCTGATGTTAAATACATGCTTTACAATGATTGCTTCAGAAACAAATAACCAATGGCTCTGAAATATAGCTAGGTCATCGTCAACACTGGAAAATCACTTAACCTTTCCTTTCTTTCCTTCTTCTCCTCTTCTACTCCATCCCTTTTTTTTTTTTTTTTTTTTGAGACAAGGTCTTGTTCTTGTCACCCAGGTTGGAATGCAATGGTGTGATCACAGCTCACTGCACCCTTGATCTCCTGGGCTCAAGCGATCCTTTTGCCTCAGCCTCCCAAGTAGCTAGGACTATAGGTGTGCACCACCACACCCAGTTCTTCGTACTTTTATTCTTTTGTATTGAAAATGTTGGCAGATACTTAAAAATTTTTTTCTGTTCTAGGCTGATGGGTCATTATTTCCATTCTGCTAATAAGAAAACTGAGGTACAGTCATGCTCATGAGTATTTGTGGTCTAATCATGAGTCCTGAAGTCTAATGTTTCACTGGTGCACTATTCTGTCACCTCTTTTTCAGGGCTCAAAGGCCAGTCTTTTCTTTCCCCATTGTGCCAGGACTTCTCTTTTTATGTTATTAATTTCTGGTTTGGTGCCACCAAAACCCAAGGGCACTTTGCAAGAATGTCTAGCTTTGAGAGGTATCTTCCCTAAAGTTGTGACGTTCTCAGAAATGTCACATAACACTGGCGTGCACCTGAGATATCTGCCACTTAATCAGGAGCCAAGGAAGGGACCTCATTATCAACTCCAAGCTTGGGACAACTTCCACAGTGAACTGTGGCAGCAAGAGACTTAGCAGCGTGGGGGGAGGGGCTGCTTACTTCCTAGGTCTGTAAGTTTCACTTAAAACTGGGGAAGGCTCTAGCGAGTTGGCATGGCCTCTAGAATGCTAAGAAATACTGAAGTTCAGTGCCATCAGCTTGTCCCCTCCAGGAGCCTCAAACATTAATCTCAGAAACCTTATCACACTCCATGCAGGCACCATCCAAATGGAATGTGTGCTTCCATGGGTTCACCAGAAATGGCACTTCCCTTCCAGCACAGGTGCTATGATTTATAATCAGGCAGCTCTCTCTTGCTACTTATTGACTCTCTCGATCCCCAAGGGCCAAATCTGAAACTTGGTACCAGTGGAAGGAAGGCTCTTGGGTAAACAGCTTGGTTAATATTCTTGTTCTCTGACCATCAGAGTGGCTTCCGAATCCCAATACCTGAATCATTACTTTTGTTTCCATACCTGGAGTCAAGCTGTGCAGCACCCCAAGCTGCCCTTCATGGGAACCAAGAAGGAGCCTAGTGAGTTGATGACCAGGGAATGCAGGTCACTCTGAGGTTTAATGCACGTCCTCAGGGTTTATCCACCTCAGGCATGAGGCAGGGTCTCATGAAGACAAACTACGCCTCATTTATATGATTACACAGAAAGATACTTTCCACGATGGTGCCCAACATTTCTTGGATGCATAATGGCACATACATAATTTTCTTTTAGAATTTAGTGCCCAGAAAGAAAAAAGGCTGCCAAGTTCAAACACCTGGTGAGTACTTCCTTCTTCCCAGGAAGTGTTTGCTTCCTTATCATTTATTTTCTGCCTCTTTCAGGAGTAATTGTAGGTAACATCTTTAAAAAAAGATGAAATAAATGAAGGCTGATATTTAAGACAAAGAGATCAGAAAGCACTTGGAAAGAGAGATAAATAGACTCAGAGGCTGCAGAGAATTTTTTCCTGAAATTGAGCATTAAATTTAGCTCTTGCTTGTCAGCCAAGGCGGTGAGACAAGGAATTACAGAGCTTTCGTTGTCTAATTAAAGAAAGTGGCAAAACCATTTGCTCAGAGAAAGACATTTTCCAGGCGGTGAAGGAAGACAGCTGCAAAGTTTTGGCTCCTGGCTGCCATTCTACCTGACTCCTCCACCCAGTGCACCAAGCTGAGCCCAGGGGAGGATCTCCCGGGGTATTCCCAGGAGGCAACACCAGGCAAAATAATTCACTTCTCTGCCTTCTCTTTGAGAGGAACAAACTCTTTAGTGGCTCCTTTGAATCCCTCCCCCAGCCCCAATTCTGCAGTGCATCAGTCCACAGTAGCCCTTCACCTCCCACTGGCCCCTGCCCTTCAGAATCTCTCTTTGTGTGGCAAGTGTTTTGTTGTTGTTGTTGTTGCTGGCAATTTGGCTAACACTTTCACATGTGAGGCCACGTCAACAACACTGTTCTCACCTCACAGCAGCGTCCCTCACTATAGCCAGCAGATGGGTGCAACCCAAATGTCCACAGAGGAGGAATGGGGAAACAAAATGTGGTCTGTCTATACAATGCAACGTTATTCAGCTTTAAAAAGGAAGGAAATTCAGACACAGGCCACAACATGGATAAGCCTGCAGGGCATTATGCAAAGTGAAATAAGCCAGACACAGAAAGATCATATGATTTCCTTTACACGAGGTACCCAGAGCAGTCAAATTTACAGAGGCAGAAAGTAGAGTGGTTGCCAGGAGATGGGGGACAGAGGAATGGGGAGTTATTTTTTTCCCTGAATTTTCTTTCTTTCTTTCTTTTTTAATTATACTTTAAGTTCTGGGGTACATGTACAGAACGTGCAGGTTTGTTACATAGGTATACACATACTATGGTGGTTTGCTGTATCTATCACCCCCTCGTCTACATTAGATATTTCTCCTAATGCTATCCCTCCCCTATCCCCTGACTCCCTGCTATGATAGATTGGATAGAGGAAATGTGGCACATATACACCATGGAATATTATGCAGCCATAAAAAAGGATGAGTTCTATGCAACAATCTTGCATGATCTGCACATGTACCCCAGAATCTAAAGTACAATTAAAAAATAAAAATAGGGAGAGAGATCCAAGATGGCCACGTAGCAGCAGCTCGGGATTGTAGCTCCCAGTGAAAGCGCAGAGAGCGAGTGGATGCCGCAATTGCAAACGAATTTTTGATGCCCACAGACTGGGAGATTCCCGGCAAAGGAGTCACGCGAGTCACCAGCACGACTCTATTGGCCGGTGCAGTGCTTCTCGGTGTGGAGTATACGGGACTGGATGCCCTTTTAGTTGGGCTTGGCTGGTCCCATCCCCACAAGGAGAACAGCAATTGGAAGCGCTGAGGACTGAGTTTCACAGCAAGCGCAGCTGAACCCGGGAAGGCCCAGCTCTGTAGGGAAGGGGTGCCCCCCGAAGGAAAACTAAGAAACAGAAAAAACTTTATCACCAACAAGCCGGACATCCACTCAGAGACCCAATCTGAAAGTTGGCAATTACAAAGACGACAGGTGGATAAATCCACAAAAATGGGAAGAAACCAGTGCAAAAAGGCTGAGAACACCCGAAATCAGAATGCGTCTCCTCCTACACAGGATTGCAGCTCCTCATCAGCAAGAGAACATGGCTTGACGGAGGATGAGTGTGATGAACTCACAGAATCAGGCTTCAGAAGGTG
>CAUYQU010040691.1:0-102219 GCA_963574635.1 Cheracebus regulus
GCACTCCCCTATTCAGGTTAGGACCCTCTTGCTGGCCAAGAGTCCCCGGCAGACGTGCCGGCTACTCGGGAGCCAAGACTTTATAATTCTTCTGTTTTGGGATATAATATGCTAGATGATCCTCACAGGTTTTTAATAATAAAGTACATTAACACATATTTTTGATTAGTAGGCATAATTTTTAAATATAAATGTTATTAATATTTTATAAATCAAGTTAGTTACATTATGGTTGTTTTTGCAGTCTCCTTTTTCATCTTAACATTCAACACTTTTAATTCATTAAAAAATCTACTAATATTACTTACTATACCTTGTATTCTTACTCTTTTCCTGGCCATTGCTAGGTACCTTATATTTACTATTATATTTAACCTTAATGACACTACCCAAAATAGACATTATATCCTCATTTTATAAATAAGGTAACTGAGGCGCATGTAGTTTCTCACATAGTATTAGAGTTTGGACACAAATTTAGAGGTTTGGCCTTATTTGAAGACCAATGCTTCTAAACTCTGTTGTATCATTTTGTCATTTTAACTGTTTGATGCAATGCTAAATTGTATATCTACTCCTTAAATCACTTGCTTTCTTGCCAGATGATGTTTTTAGATATTTCTCTCTGCTATCAGATGGTATTTTTCACATTTATACACCATAATCTTGGCTAAATGATTAGCCAGAGTATTTTTCTATTTGATAATTCAGCCGCTATCCATGAGTTTTCTCACCTATTTAGAAATTTAATGTGGGAATCTGATTTCTTCTAAAATTCTCTTTAGTCTGTATGATCTATTTAATTTCCTCATCCTGAAGCAGTTTACATAGTATTGTGATGGTTATGTCTAATACTTCCCATTTTTACTTTTAAAATACTAATTTTTCAACTTCACTCTGTCCTACACTTCAATATACCAGTCACTCACGGACCATAGTTAAGTAACTCACATTTTTTATAATTAATGATGAAAATTATAAAATGAACCAAATACTTATACAGTAACTGTAATGTGCTAATCACTGTTTAAGTGCTTTACATTTTTAATTTAATCTAAACTAATAGTAAGTCTATGAAATAGATAACATGATCAGCCCCAACTTTATAAATGAAACAAAAATGAGATGTTATATAAATTACAAAATATCACTGCTAGTATGTGGTAAAGTCAGGGTTTGAACCCGAGCAGTTTGTTTTCAGATTTCATGGTGCTAAATTCTTTGTTATACTGCCTATCATTAAAAAAATGCATTTCTATTTCTGGATTCTCTATTTCTCTTTTCAAAAAACTATCAGTGCATTTGTGTCTGTTTCTGTCACATAAAAGTAGAATCAAAAGGCTGTTCTACAATTTTTTTTCTGGAATTCTAAAAATACTGACATCTAAATGTAGCCTTCTAGGAAAAAAATAATGTAACCTTTTCCATGCTGACCCCAACCTGTCACAATTATATGTATTATACATTGAATTATTAGACTAATATCTAAATCTATTTCCTTTATCCTAGTTGCCTCTTGACTGTGTCCTTATTTCTCCAAAGTTATCCTGTTACTCCTTCTTTTTACTTCCTGTTTACTTGAAGCACACATATGTAATATCCCAGAATACTATGCCAGAAAATACATATTCTTACACTGCTTCACCATAATAATGATTATCTAAATTCTCATCTGACAATATTCTTCTCAAATTGTTAAATTCCCCGTTAGGTTTGGTAAACTGTATGCAAAAGTATTGAATCAATTCCTCTTCCATTATTTTATTTCGAATACTGTTTTTTATTCTCCACTGTTGAAAAGTTGTAGTTTGCTTTGCTGATACTAAAATCTATTTAAACATATCATTCCTTTAAAATTTTATTTTCTTTTTACTATACATTAAAGGCAATAGCCAAGTTTATCAATTCTTTTTTCTAAAATGTCCTCAAATATTTATAGAATTCAATGATGAGCCCTTCTGTCAGAGGTATGCTTCTTTTCACTGACAATCATATTGTTCTATTGATTTTTAAACATTCAAAAGATTTCATTAAAAGATCACACAGAACAAAAACAAGATGACAAACATCAAACTATCCAATTTACACCACGATGACTTGACCTGAGAGTCTTCATGATTTTTTAGAAGCCTTCTTCCACTGTCTGGAAACTAATTACATTATAAGCCCTTAATAGCTGGGATATATTTTTCCTGGAAATGCATGCATAACTACACAGTCTCCTTGTCTGACTTATTAATATTAACTTTCTAGTTCCTGAACTATCTACAAGAAGGTAGAAACGTTTAACATCCACATTTCCGCATGTACTTCTTAGACAACTTGACATTTCCTTGTCAAAACCAATCCCATTTTCCAGGACACCTGAGGTTTTTTTCTCTCATTCCCAAGTTCAGATCTCTGAGACACACCTATTTGCAAGGTAACCACCTCTCAATATGTGTTATTCTTTAAAAATCTAGAAGTGACCATACTCTTGAAGGACATATAAGACTTTTAATTTTTACCAAAAAAAAAATTTATATTATATATAAAATGTATCTATAGACTTCTAAGAAAAAAAATGAGGCCATGGTTTAATAATTCTAATCCAAGTCAAACCCATTTCTATGTAGGAAAAAGATGTCATGCATAGCATGCCTAGCAGCTACTCAAAAGAGCTCAAAAGACAGAGCTACGTACTCTTGCAATCTCAGTAAATTTTCAGAACGCTTCCATACCTTCCCCTCCTTATATCTTCTTTATTTACTCCACAATCCTTTCAACTTTTACTGTCATCAGTCAACAAAGTGGAGACAATAAGACCAGCTATCCTCTAACGTAACTGCAATTTATGACAAGTTGAGAATACCTGCTCGACATGAGGGCTAAACTGTCTCGCAATATTTATACAACACTTTTAAGATGTTCTTTTACTCTTACATGCAAGATCTCACTCACCCTACTTCATTCACTTAACTACTTATAGTTACTTAAACCTCATGCCCTAGCCCGCTGGGGACTCTCGAGGATCTTGGGAATCCCAAATGCAGCCACCTAAGGCTAAAAGGAGTAATTGGAAGTATACTAGATATTGTATTCACTAAATAGGTTTCAAAGATAGGCAGTCTCTTTGTGTTTCCTTGGTCCCTCACTCAAAATGCAGTTCAAAGCCTCTGTAAGGTTGCATGTTAGAGTAAGGGAAAATATTAAAAGAACAACCTCATCTCCGTAGGTTATGAAGGCATCAAATCAGATGTGATCTTCAGGATGAAACAGGAAGAAGCACATGGATTTTTAAGGATGCACATCCAGGCTGCCATTGTTGACAAATTACCTGACAAGTAAACTTTGAGATGAAAGGACAGCAAAGCATGCTTTTAAGATAAGGTGCATCCTTCAATTAAAAAAAAAAAAAAAACATTGATTGTCCAAGATAAGAAG
Organism: Cheracebus regulus; assembly: GCA_963574635.1. Lineage (NCBI taxonomy): Eukaryota > Metazoa > Chordata > Mammalia > Primates > Pitheciidae > Cheracebus > Cheracebus regulus. Next base: position 3,424 of record CAUYQU010040691.1, read on the forward strand.
CTATGAATAATGTTCAGGAAAATATCACTTTTGAACACTGATAATTTCTGTTCAATTCAAAGCTTTAATAATTGAAATCCTTTGGGAAAGAGTTTGAAATATAATTTAGACCTGGAGAGTTTTAAGGGAAACAACTTAAAAAAATAAGTTGCAAAGGAAGTTGTTAGATAAGTGCACAAACCATGATAAAAGACAATAGGAAAAATCCTGGGAATGTAGCCACTGTGAGAAAGCTTTCAGCTATAATACAGCACTTACGTATAAACCGGCAGTAACCAATTCTCTTACACACAAATGAGTAAAGATCCACCTTCAGAGAAACTACACATCTGTGAGGAGTACAAAAAGCCTTCTGCCACAAGTCTGAATTCATTAGGCATCAGAGAAATCACACTAGAGAGTAACCATATGGGTGTATTAACTGTGGGAAAGCCTTTTCACATAAGTCAACCCTCATCAAACATCAAAGAATTCACACTTTATATTTGTAGGAAAGCCTTCACTCATAATCATATCTCACAGAACATTACAGAACATGTACAGGAGAAAAACACTTTGTGCCTTTGTGTGCAATAAATGTGAAAAGTCATTTGACAAAAAAGTCATACCTCAATGTACATTGGAAAATACATGCAGTATAAAGACCTACTGTTGCAGAGAATGTGGGAAATCCTTTAGCCAGAAGTCATGCATCAACAAACATTGGAGAACTCATACAGAAGAAAAAACTTACGGATGCAATGAATGTGGCAAAGTTTTCTACCAGAAGACAACACTTGGAGACATGATAAACTTGTGATAGAAAGAATGCCTAGAAGAACTGAAATATAACTGTGAGAATGCCTTGAGCAAGATACCCATTTTTATTGTGTATACAGGAATTAATCCTTAGGAGAAATTTTATCAATTACAGAGAATTTGTACAAACTTTTGGCATAAGGGTCATCATGATTTAATTGTGAACACAATTTTATGAATAAGATTATGAATATACTTTAAAAACATAAATATAATCACTCTGGAATGTGAAAGTTTAAAAATGTATTGTGAATGCCCTGGATGCTTAATACCAAGTTTTTTTTTTTTTTCATTCTGATAATTTTAAAAGGTCTGCCCTCCTGAGCTGCCATGTCATCCACATAAAAGAAAAGTCTACTTGAAACTTACTTTATTCAAAATTTTTCTCCAGATCAGAATGTCTGATCTTGATTAGAAGCTTTACATAATTATGGATATAGACACAATTAAAAGAATGACAAGAAATATTAGACTTAGTCCATTCGAGTTGTTATTACAAAATACCATAAACTGAGTGGATTATAAACAACAGAAATTTATTTCCCAAAGTTTCTCAAATTGGAAGTCCAAGATCAAGTCATCCATATATTTAGTGTCTGGTTCATAAACAGCAATTTTCTAATGATAACCTCACATGTGGTGGAGGAGAGGAAGTTCCCTTGCATCCCTTTTACTATGGTACTAATTACATTCATAAGGACTTCACATTCATAATCTAATCACTTCTCAAAGTCTCCACACCCAAAAATTTTAACACTGAAGATTAGCTTTCAGGATATGAATTTTGAGGTGATGCAAACATTCCAGTTGCAGCAATACCTCATGCAATTCTAATGCATACATTTTAAGAACAACAGATTAATGCTTTTCAAAAAAATATGTTGTGAAAATAGTAATAAGAAGTATAAAACATGATAGAACAATCACTATTGAATAATTTGAAAGAGTGATTAAAAATCTAAGAATAAAAAATGCTCCAGGCCCACATTATTTAATGATGAGTTCTATCTAACCTTTAAAGAAAGAATGGTTCCAACATTATTTGAAATATTCCAATCCATAAAGTATAGCCCCAAATTTATTTTATAAAGTCAGGATAAGTTTAACAGCAAAAAAACAAATAAAAGAGAGTTTTTAAAAATCTCCAGATGAATCTTATTCATGATTACAAAAACAAAAATTATAATTAAAATAATGGAAAACAGAAATCAATAATATATGTAAATAATGATATATTTTGATCACCAAGTAAGAATTATTTCAAAAAGTAGTAGAAAAGAAAGGGCAAAACTGTCACTTTTTCTGATTATATGATTGTATAAATAGACTTTCTCATGTATGTTGAGCTAAAAGAAAAATATTATTGTCAATGTAGAAAGCAGAATGATAATTACCAGATGCTGGGAAGGATATAGATGTATATGAGGAAGGTGCATATAAAGAGGATTTTTTTTCTTAAGATGGAGTCTTGCTCCATTGCCCAGACTGGAGTGCAGTGGTACCATTGTGGCTCACACAAACTCCGCCTCCTGGGTTAAAATGATTCTCTTGGCTTAGCCTCCTGAGTAGCTCAGACTACAGGTATGCACTAACATGTCTGGCTAATTTTTGTATTTTTAGTAGAGACACGGTTTGACTATGTTGGCCAGGCTAATCTCGAACTCCTGACCTTGTGATTTACCCACATCAGCCTCCCAAAGTGCTAGGATTACAGGCATTAGCCACTGCACCTGGCCTTAAGGAGGTTTTTTAAAATGGGTACAAACATACAGCTAGGTAGAAGGGATAAGTTCTAATGTTCAATTGTAGAGTAGGGTGACTATAGTTAACAACAATATAGTGTACATTTCAAAATACCTAGAAGTGAGGACTTGAAATATTCTCAACACATAGAAATAATAAATTCTCATGGTGATTGACATTCTTAATAACCTGACTTGATTACTCCACATTCTACTCATGTAACAAAATATCACAGGTACTCCATAAATATGTGCAAATATGTAACCATAAAAAGATATTCTAATATTCTTTCTCAGTTAAAACAATTTTCTAAGAAGGAAGGGCACAGAAATCAAGAGCATTTTCCTGTGTTGACAATAAACACCTAATAACATATATACACTTCTATTGACTACAAGGAGTCTAGAATCCTAAGCAGCAATTTAAGGGATTCCTGCCCCCATACTATTATATTACTGATTTATATAAACACTTTCATTTAAAATATTAATGGTTTTCAGCATTTGCTACAAACATTTCTGTATTAGTTCATTCTCATGCGTCTATGAAGAAATACCTGAGACTGGGTAATTTATAAAGAAAACATGTTTAACTGACTCACAGTTTCACATGGCTAGGGAGGCCTCAGGAAACTGACAATCATAATGGAAGGCATCTCTTCACAGGGTGGCAGGAGAGACAATGAGTGCCAAGTGAAGAGGGAAGCCCCCTATAAAACCATCAGATCTTGTGAGAACTCACTATCATGAGAAAAGTATGGGTGAAACCACCCCCATGATTCAATTATTTCCACCTGTTCCTGCCCTTGACAGTGGGGATTATTACAATTTAAGATGAGATTTGGGTGGGGAGACAGAGCCAAACCACATCTATTTCTCATAATTTAGTTGACTTTTAAAACATTTTTCCATGTGTAGATATTAATTTTAGACTGCATAACTGTCACAGGTTCCTTAGGGTGTTGATTTTCCAGACGAAAACCTCTGTGGCTGGTGGCCCCTATGCCTGAGTTTTGCTTGGGCCTGTTGGGCTCATTCTGCCTACTCAGCCTAGCAGGCTGCACTTCATTCACAATAGTAGCCCAGATCCCATGCCTGCCAAGGGTGAGCCAGGCAGAAATGGTAAGGCATGTGAGCAAGTGACTGTGGAGCATGGCTACCGTGCAGAACCAGACACATTGGCCTCTGTGGTGGGGCTCGCAGCTTTAGGTGCCAGCAAAGGCATTGGCTTCATTCAAGGCTGTGGAAGGTGCATATAAAAAGGATTTTTTTTTTCCTGAGATGGAGTCTTGCTCTGTTGCCCAGACTGGAGTGCAGTGGTGCCATCTTGGCTCACACAACCTCCGCCTCCTGGGTTAAAGTGATTCTCCTGCCTCAGCCTCAGCCTTTGTGCAAGGCTGTGGTTGGAAAAAGAATAAACCTAGAGATATCATGCTACATGACTTCAAACTATACTATAGGGCTACAGTGACCAAAACAGCATGGTACTGGTACAAGAACACATAGACAAATGGAACAGAATAGAGAACCCAGAAATAAGATGACATATCTACAACTGTCTGATTTTCAACAAACCTGACAAAAGCAATGGAAAAGGGATTCCCTATTCAATAAATGGTTCTGGGATAACTGGATAGCCATATATAGAAAATTAAACCTAGACCCCTTTTTTACAGCATATACAAAAATTTATGGATTATTTCTGTATAGTCCATATATAATCCATGGATTAAGAACTTAAACATAAAACCAAAAACTAGAAAAACTCTGGAAGAGAACCTAGGCAATACCATTCTGGACACAGGAATGGGCAATGATTTCATGAGAAAGATGACAAAAACAATTTCATGAGAAAGATTTCATGAGTAAGATGACAACAAGAACAAAAATTGACAAATGGGATCTAATTTTTAAAAAGAGCTTATGAACAGCAAAAGAAACTATCAACAGAGTAAACAGCCTAAAGAATGAGAGAAAATTTTCACAAACTATGTATCCAACAAAGGTCTAATGTCCAGCATGTATAAGGAACTTAAACAAATTTATAAGAAAAAAAAAACATTAAAAAATGGACATGAACAGACACTTTTCAAAAGAAGACATACATCCAGCCAACAATCATATGAAAAAAGCTCAACCTCATTGATCACTAGAGAAATGCAAATCAAAATTATAATGACATATCATCTCACACCAGTCAGAATGGCTATTACTAAAGAGTCAAAAAATAACAGATGCTGATGAGGTTTTACATTAAGGTTAATATTGTTAAGTGTGAGTTTGATCCTGCCATTTTCATACTAGCTGGTTGCTTTGCCCATTAGTTGACACGTTTTCTTCATTGTATCAATGGTCCTTATCACTCGGTTTGTTTATGCAGAGGCTGAAACTGGTTGTTCCTTTCCATGTTTAGTGCTTCCTTCATTTCAGATGGTGAATCTGATGATTACGTGCCTTGGGGTTGCTCTTCTTGAGGAATATCTTTGTGGTGTTCTCTGTATTTCCTGGATTTGAACGTTGGCCTGTCTTGCTAGGTTGGGGAAGCTCTCCTGGATAATATCCTGAAGAGTGTTTTTCAGCTTGGATTTATTCTCCCCATCACATTCAGGTACACCGATCAAATGTAGATTAGGTCTTTTCATATAGTCCCATATTTCTTGGAGGCTTTGTTCATTTCTTTTCACCCTTATTTCTCTAATCTTGGCATCTCATTTTATTTCACTGAGTTGGTCTTCAATCTCCAATATTCTTTCTTCCACTTGATCAATTCGGCTATTGAAACTTGTGTACACTTTGCAAAGTTCTCATGCTGTGTTTTTCAGGTCCATCAAGCCATTTATGCTCTTCTCTAAGCTGGTTATTCTAGTTAGCATTTAATCTAACCTTTTTTCAAGGTTCTTAGTTTCTTTGCACTGTGTTAGAACATGTTTCTTTAGCTCAGAGAAGTTTATTACTCACTTCCTGAAGCCTGCTTCTGTCAATTCACCCAACTCATTCTATATCCTGTTTTGTTCCCTTGCTGGTGAGGAGTTGTGATCTGGTTTTTGGTGATTTCATTCTTTTTGTGCTGGTTTCTTCCCATCTTCATAGATTTATCTACCTTTGGCCTTTGAAGTTGGTGAATTTTGGATGGGGTCTCTGAGTGGATGTCCTTTCTCTTGTTCAAGCTATTTCTTCCTGATTTTTAGTTTTCCTTCTAACAATCAGACCTCTCCACTTGAGGACTGCTGGAGATCCACTCCAGATCCTGCTTGCCTGGGGATCACACATGTGGGCTGCAGAACAATAAGGGTTACTGCTTGTTTCTTCTTCTGGTATCTTCATCCCAGAAGGGTACCCATCAGATGTCAGCCAGAGCTCTCCTTTATGAGGTGCCTCTTTGGAAATATGGGGGTGAGGAAGCCACTTGAAGAGGCAGTCTGTTCCTTATCAGAGCTCAAGTGCTGTGCTGGGAGCTCCGTTGTTTTGTTCAGAGCTGCTGGGTCAGAACATTTAAGTCTGCTGCAGTGGAAGTCACAATCATCTCTTTTCCCAGGTCCTCTTTTTCGGGAAGGTGGGGCTTTATTTATAAGTCCCTGAAGTGCTGCTGCCATTTTTCAGAGATGCCCTGCCCAGCAAGGAGGGAGTCTAGTCACAGACTGCCTACAAAGGCATTGCATAGCTTCTGTGGGCTCTGCCCAGCTGCTGTGTAAACTTCCTTGAGGTTTTGTTCACACAGGTAAGGTTAGAACTGCCTCAGTAATGGTGGACTGCATCAGTAATGGTGGATTGCCTCAGTAATGGTGTATGCCCTTTCCCTCATGGAGCTCGAGTGTCCCAGGTCGAGCTCAAACTGCTGCACTGGCTGTAAAAATCTCAAGCAAGTGTGTTTCACACTGCTGGTCTTTGTGGGGGTGACACCCACTGAGCCAGATCACCTCGCTCCCTGCCTTTAGCCCCTCTTTTTCAGGGGAATGTGTGGCTCTGTCTGATGGTTGTTGACCAGTGGGAATCTCCTGGTCTGTGGGCCATAAAGACCACAGGAGAAGCGCAGTATCTGAATTGGAGTGCCACAGTGGCAGGAAAAGCCCCCAATGGCCTCCATTGGGTGGAGGGGTTCCTCCACTTTGCTGCACTTCAAGAGCAAGGCAGTGCCCCACCCTGCCTCGGTTCATCCTCCTTGGGCTACACCCACTGTCCAACCAGTCCCATTGAGATGCACCTGGTACCTCGGTTGGAAATGCAGCAGTCACTTGCCCTTTGCATCGCTCTTGCTGGGAACTGGGCTCTGGAGCTGTTCCTATTTGGTCATCTTGGCGGAGCTCTCTGCTGATGAGGTTTTAAAGAAAAAGAAACATTTATACATCGTTGTTGGGAGGGTAAATCAGTTAAACCATCATGAAAGACAGTGTGGCCATGCTTCAAAGACCTACAGACAGAAGTGTCATTTGATCCAGAAATCTCATTACTGAGTAAATAAGTAAAGAAATATAAATCATTCTATTATAAAGACACACGCAGGCATATATTTTTAGAGCACAATTCACAATAGCAAAGACATGGAATCAACCCAAATATCCATCAATGATAGAGTGGGCAAAGAAAATTTGGTATATATACACCATAAAATACTATGCAACTATATAAAAGAATGAGATCATTTCCTTTGCAGGAACATGGATGGAGTTGGAGGTCATCATCCTTAGCAAACTAATGCAAGAACAGAAAACCAGATAGCACATGTTCTGACTTATAAATGGGAACTAAATGATGAGAACACATGGACACACAGAGGGGAACAACACACACTGGGGCCTATTGGAGGGTGCAGGGTGAGAGGAGGGAGAGGATCAGGAAAAATAACTAATGACTACTAAGCTTATACCTGTTTGATAAAATAACTGGTAAAACAAACCTCCAGGACACACACATTTATCCACGTAACAAATCTGCACATCCTGAACATATAACACTAAACTTAAAGTTAAAAAACAAACAAAACTATAGAACAAATACGGAATTTTGAGCAGGAAATGAGAATATAAAGATAAGACAAGCTGATATCTCTAGTGGAAAAGCATTTAAGTGAAAATTTCACTAAATGAACTTGGAAGCATATTAGAAGCTGGAAAAGACATGATTAGTAAACATGAAAATAGGGCAGTAGTAACTCTCCAAATAGAGTCATTCAGATCAACATGTCAGAACAAAAGGAATGAAATTCAGTGCCATTGATATGGTTTGGCTGTGTCTCCACCCAAATATCATTTCAAATTGTTGCTCTCATAATTCCCATGTGTTGTGGGAGGACCCCGTGGGAGATAACTGAATCATGGGGTGGTTCTCCCCTACTGTTTTTGTGGTAGTAAGTCTCATGAGATGTGATGGTTTTATAAGAGGAGTTTCCTTGCACAAGTTCTCTCTTGTCTGCCACCATGTAAGTTGTGCCTTTTACCTTCCAACATGATTGTGAGGCCTCAGTAGCCACATGGAACTGTTGGTCCAATAAATCTCTTTTTCTTTGTAAATTACCCAGTCTCAGGTATGTCTTTATCTGCAGCATGAAAACAAAGTAATACAGATCTATTGGATAATATCAATATGTGTTTAGCAATGCATATATTTGATATATATTAAATATATATATTAGACCAGAAAAATGAAAATAGAGATGTTAGAGAAGAAAAATATTTGTAGAAGTTGTTGTCAAATATTTTCTAGCTCTGATATAGATCTTATATATCTATGAATCTCAATAACCCCCAAGCCAAATAAACACAGTTAATCAGAAAATAGCACACATTTCTATTAATAAATGATTTTAAAAATAATCTTAACAGCAGTGAGGAACAAAAAAAATACTACTTATAAGGGATTAACAATAAGAACAACTGCAGATTTCTTGTAAAATAATTTTTCTTGTAAAATAATATTATTTGACTATTGAACCAAGGGAAATATGCCACTATACAGGTTTGCTTATTGTGCAAAATGGAAGACAATGAAGCATCTTTCAAGTACCAAAAAAAAAAGCAAGAAAATAATGCTAACTCAAGAGTTTCATAGCTAGCCAAAAGAAAATTCTTCAAAACTAAAGATGCAATAAAGATATTTTTAGACAAACAAAAGTTATTTCATTTTGTGTAAACTTGCCTTACAGGAGAAAAATAAGTAATTTCCTCAGGTGAAAGGAAACATTAATACTTGGAATCTCTGATCTACACAAAGAAACGAAATGTGCTGAAATGGTAAATGTGACAATGTTTCTCACCTGTCAATTTATTTAAACTACAATTGGCAGTGTAAATCCAAGTGAATAACTAGATAATGTAAGATTTTAACATATATAAGAGTAAAATATACAGGTTTAACAATACAAATGATGCAAAGGGAAAATAGACACCAACTATTGTTAAGGTACTTATGTTATATGTGAAGTATTAAAGTAGTTATTTAGGGGCAACTTGTTAAAAGCTAAAGATACATACTGTAAACAGGACCATCCTTTAAAAAAATAAAACAAAGATACAGCTACTAGTTCAATAAAATATATAAAAATGGAATACTAAATAGTATTAAATTAATCTAAAAAGAAGGAAGCATGAAAATAAGAATTAAAGAACAGATTAAACAAATAAAAAGAAAAGCCTGATAGTAAAATTAAAATGAAACATATCACTAATTAGATCAAATATTAATAGATGTAACACCCTATTTAAATAACAGAACTTGACAGGCTAGATAAAAAAGCAAGATGAAACTATTATGCTATTTAGAGGAGATGCATATTAAACATAAAGTCATTTTATTTTTAAATGCAGTTGAATGTTTGGTGTGTAAATAATCCTAGATGCAATAATTATTTGTTAAATTATACAGCCTACTAATTCCTTCCAGAAGCTTCCATTCTAAGATAAACCATAAAGATGTGGTATATTATAAATTGTATTTACTATATTCGATTGTTACCAAATTTCTGTTTCCTCTTCTATGAAAACATCATAGTCTTTAAAACTTTCTGTTGATGGTCATCTTTTTGTTCCTCTTGACTCATATTAATGAACATTCCAGCTACTGACATCATAGTATTTTCATGGCTATAGATTGGTTTGGAAAATTGAAAATGCAGAATCATATCATTTTGCTTCTAAATAGAAAGTATGGTATTAAACATGGCTAATACTAGATATAAATGATATAGGCTAATTATACTAAAAGGATGACCCATAACCCATCTCTTAATACATGAACAGTTTTATTTCTGTTGTTATGGGAAGAATGAAGTAGCTTGCTGATTTACATTGTGATGCAAATTTCTTATTTAGGACTTGAACTCAGCTCTGGACCAAGTGGACCTAATAGACATCTCCAGAACTCTCCACCCCAAATCTATAGAATACATTATTCTCAGTGCCAGATAGCACTTATTCTAAAATTGACCACATAATTGAAAGTAAAACACTCCTCAGCAAAAGTGAAAGAACATAAATCATAACAGTCTCTCAGACAATGGTGCTATTGAATTAGAACTCAAGATTAAGAAACTCACTAAAAATCTCACACCTACATGAAAATTGAACAACCCATTCCTGAGTGATTACTGGGTAAATAATGAAATTAAGAAAGAAATAAAGAAGTTCTTTGAAACCAATGAGAACAAAGAGACAAAATACCAGAATCTGTGGAACACAGTTAAAGAAGGGGAAATTCATTTATAACACTAAATGCCCACATCAGAAAGCTGGAAAAGTCTGAGGTCAACACATTAACATCACAATTAAAAGAAATAGAGAAGCATGAGCAAACAAATTCAAAAGCTAGCAGAAGACAATAAATAACAAAGATCAGAGCAGAACTAAAGAAGATAAGAGACACAAAAAACCCTTCAAAAAATCAATGAATCCAGGAGCTAGTTTTTTTAAAAGATCAACAAAATTGACAGACCACTAGGTAGATTAATAAAGAAGAAAAGAGAGAAGACTCAAATAGACACAATAAAAAATGTTAAAGGGGATATCACCACTGATCCCACAGAAATACAAATTACCATCAGAGAATACTATAAACACCTCTACATAAATAAAGTAGAAAATCTAGAAAAAAATGGATAAATTCCTGGACACGTACACTCTCCCAAGACTGAATCAGGTAGAAGTTGTATCATGAAGAGATGGATAACAACTTCTGAAACTGAGGCAGTAATTAATAGCCTACAACAACAACAACAACAAAAGCCCAGGACAAGATGGATTCACAGTCGAATTCCACCAGAGGAACAATGAGGAGCTGGTACCATTCCTTCTGAAATTATTCCAAGCAATAGAAAAAGAGGCACTCCTACCTAACCCATTTTATGAGGCCAGCATCATCCTGATATTAAAACCTGGCAAAGGCACAAGAAAAGAAAATTTCAGGCCAATATCCCTGGTGACTATCAGTGTGAAAATCCCCAATAAAATACTGGCAATCCAAATTCAGCAGCACATTAAAAAGCTCATACACCACAATGAAGTCAGCTTCATCTTTGGGATCTAAGGCTGGTTCAACATATGCAAATAAACAAACTTAATCCTTCACACAAACAGAACCAATGATAAAAACCACATGATTATCTCAATAGATGCAGAAAAGGCCTTCGAAAAAATTCAACATCCCTTCATGCTAAAAACTCTCAAACAAACTAGGTATTCATGGAACGTATCTCAAAATTATAAGAGCTATTTATGACAAACTCATAGCTCGTATCATAGTGAATGGGCAAAAGATGGAAACATTCCTTTTAAAAATCAGTGCAAGACAAGGATGCCCTGTCTTACCACTCCTATTCCTCTCACCACTCCTATTCAACATAGTATTGAAAGTTCTGGCCAGGGCAATCAGGCAAGAAAAAGAAATAAAGCATATTTAAATAAAAAGAGAGAAAGTCGAATTGTCTCTGTTTGCAGCTGACATGGTTGCCTACTTAGAAAATCCCATCGTCTCAACCCAAAAACTCTTTCAGGTGATAAGTGACTTCAGCAAAGTCTCATGATACAAAATCAATGTGCAAAAATAACAAGCATTCCTATACACCAATTATAGACAAACATAGAGCCCAATCATGAGGGAACTCACATTCACAATTGCTACAAAAGGGATAAAATGCCTAGGAATACAACTTACAAGGGATGTGAAGGATCTCTTCAAGGAGAACTACAAACCACTGCTCAAGGAAATAAGAGAGGACACAAACAGATGGAAAAACATTCCATGCTCATGGATAGGAAGAATCAATATCATCAAAATGGCCATACTACCCAATTTATAGATTCAATGCCATTCCAATCAAGCTACCATTGACTTTCTTCACAGAATTTGAAAAACCTACTTTAAATTTCATATGGAACCTAAAAAGAGCCTGTATGGCCAAGATAAACCTAAACAAAAAGAACGATGCTGGTGGCATCATGCTACCTGACTTCAAACTATACTACAAGGCCACAGTAACCAAAACAACACGGCACTGGTACCAAAACAGATATATAGACCAATGGAATAGAACAGAGTTGTCAGAACTAACACCACACATCTACAACCATCTGATCTTCGACAAACTTGACACTAATAAGCAGTGGGGAAAGTATTCTCTATTTAATAAATAGTGTTGGGAAAACTGGCTGGCCATGTGCAGAAAACAGAAACTGGACCCCTTCCATACACCTTATACAAAAGTTAACTCAAGATGGATTAAATACTTAAATGTAAAACCCAAAACCATAAAAACCCTAGAAGAAAACCTAGGCAATACCATCCAAGACATAGGCATGGGCAAAGACTTCATGACTAAAACACCAAAAGCAATGGCACCAAAAACCAAAATGTAGAAATGGGATCTAATTAAACTAAAGTGCTTCTGCACAGCAAAAGAAACTATCATCAGAGTGAATAGGCAACCTGCAGAATGGGAGAACATTTTTGCAATCTACCCATCTGACAAAGGTCTAATATATAGAATCTATAAGGAACTTAAACAAATTGAAGAAAAAAAACAAATAACCCCATCAAAAAACAGGTGATGAATATCAACAAACACTTCTCAAAAGAAGACATTTATGCAGCCAACACACATATGAAAAAAAAAATTCATTATCTCATTATCACTGGTCATTAGAGAAATGTAAATCAAAACCACAATGAGGTAACATTTCACACCAGTTAGAATGACGATTATTACAAAGTCAGGACAGAACAGATGCTGGTGAGGCTGTGGAGAAATAGGAACGCTTTTACACTGCTGGTGGGAGTGTAAATTACCTCGACCATTGTGGAAGACAGTGTGGTGATTCCTCAAGGATCTAGAATCAGAAATACCATTGGACCCAGCAATCCCATTACTGGGTACATACCCAAAGGATTATAAATCATTCTGTTATAAAGACACATGCACACGTATGTTTATTGCAGCACTATTTACAATGGCAAAGATTTGGAACCAACCCAAATGCCCATCAATGATAGACTGGATAAAGAAAATGTGGCACATATACAACATGGAATATTATGCAGCCATAAAAAAGAGTAAGTTCATGTCCTTTGCAAGGACGTGGATGAAGCTGGAAGCCATCATTCTCAGCAAACTAACAGAGGTACAGAAAACCAAACACCACATGTTCTTATTCCTAAGTGGGTGTTGAACAATGAGAACACATGAACACAGGGAGTGGAATATCACACCCTAGGGCCTGTGGTGGGGTTGGTGGGGGGTGGTAGTTGGCAAGGGGAAGGAGGGGATTTGGAGCTGTAATACCTAATGCATGCCGGTTTTGAAACCTAGATGATGGCTAGGCATTGTGGCTCAGGCCTGTAATCCCAGCACTGTGGGAGGCCGATGTGGGTGGATCACCTGCAGTTGGAAGTTGAAGAACAGCCTGACCAACATGGAGAAACCCTGTCTCTACTAAAAATACAAAATTAGCTGGGCATGGTGGCACATGCCTGTAATCCCAGCTACTTGGTGGCTGACGCAGGAGAATCACTTGACCCCAGGAGACGGAGGTTGCAGTGAGCGGACATCGCTCCATTGCACTCCAGCCTGGGCAACAAGAACAAAAGTCCTTCTCAAAAAAAAAAAAAAAAAAAAAAAAAAAACCAAAACTAGATGATGGGTTGATAGGTGCAGCAAACCACCATGGCACATTTATACATGTATACCTATGTAACAAATCTGCATGTTCTGCACATGTATCCTATAACTTGAAGTAAAAGGAAAAAAAAAAGAATTGAAATTGTTTAGGTAATAATTAATGAGTCAAAGATATTATCCACATATTTGAATGGGACAAATATGAGATAGTTCAAACATTAAATAAGAGGTTAGAAAAGAAGATAGGTCTGATTTGATGATGGGTAATTATCATCTATTTTGTATGAATTACTTAATCTCTGTAAAACTTGGTATCATTGTTTGCAAAATGAAAATAATGATAATAATAATAGTACCTATCTCAAAAGATAGTTTCAGATATTTAAGGAGTTGTAAATCAATTTCACACATCTGGAACCATGTCTGACAGACAGTACTGCTAAAAATGTGGTAAGTATGTGATTATCTTCTGTATCCCTACTGTAGATACTCTCTTAATGGAGAGTATTAAATTGTTTATCTTTTTTCCTATTTACGTGGAGTCAACTCATCTAAAATTTCTTCTTAAAATTAGTCTGGTATGCATGTCACTAGTCTGGCACCTAGACCATTTTTTAACTTTTGTGTGAGGAAATATGGGAGAATGAATAAAACACACTTATTTAATTAAGATTACTGTTCAAATCAACACAGAATATTTACCTATCTAAAAAGGATTACCTCTTCCAGGACCATACCACCTGTAAGAAGAGAAAGAGCAATGCAACTAATGCCTGGTCTGTGTGACCTTTCTGAATGTGGAACATTCTAAAGAGAGGCATAGAGATTGGAGAGGAAGCCCTAAGGTAAATGACATAGTTAACACCAGTAATCTATAGGAAGCTAGTTAGGACAAACCGTTTTGTTGGGAATCTTTAACATAATGTCCAATTACTATGTATCAAAATAGAAAATTTATGTTTTATTTTATTGCAAGGAGTGGCTCACTATTACTATGAAGTTCAAGAACTAGTTCACAGCTAATTAGGTGCCAAGGCAGCAGGAAAAGATCAAACATGGGATACAGAGAAAAGAAAAAAGGAAAAGTACATGTTTCTGAACTCATCAATCCAATGGGACTTGAAGCCAATACAATTAAAATCCTGTAAGATGCATTCAAATAAGATAGAAAATCATTATTTCACAAACATATGGGTCGTTAGTGAATAAAAGAACATAATGAAATATATAGAAAATGAGGGAAAAGCGAATAGAACAAGCATATCATAGCAACAACATAAGTTTATATTCAGATTCGCTAGGGATTAAATTTAATTTCTTATCTTATTGGGCCCTGATGTGAAAGTCCTCCCTATTTTTAGACATAATTATATCCCACAGCAGATCAAATATTCTTAATAGTGAAAAATCCCACCTCATTAACATCACAATCTCTCCATATCTACATTTTAATGATAAAAATAAAATTGCCATTATTGATATAATCTTTAATTTCTATGATGAATATATTTTATTCAAAAACTTTATTGGCTCTAAGCTAATTATTGAATTTCTCCACATACTGAAGTAAAATTGTTATTAGAGACAAAGAGAGAGAAATGTGTTTAAGAGACTTGCTTAGAATTAAAGTGCTACTTGGGACCCAACGATTAATTTATTTTATCCCCTCATATTCTTATCCATTCAAAACATGTATGGAACACTTAATGTGTAGCAGTTGAATTGTGCTAGGTGGTTCAGATTGTGTAAAGAAGTTACTCTACCTGTTCTATGCTATTAATGTCCTAAAAAGCCTATATAAAATAAAAATATTGGTGCAATATGAGAGAATTGTTGCCATAGAATTCTATGTGGATTTGAAATAAAGACAGAGAACATCAGCTTAAGGGATCTGGAAAGCCTTTCTTAATATTTGAGGAGGGGCTTCAAAAATGTACAGGCTGTGTAAAGGTAGCATATTAGTCAGGGTTCTCTAGAGAAACAGAACCAATAGGAAATTCTGTGTCTGTGTGTATGTGTGTGTGTGTGTGTGCACGTGTGCAGGTGTCCAATATGAGAAACACATAGGTGTTTCTTATTAGCTGGACTTTTATGTTTATTTTAAAGAACACTATATATTCTATATACATTTTCTCTATAAATACACAAACACACAAGACACACACAGAGACAGATTTATTTTAAGGAATTAACTCACACGATTGATTATAGAAACTGACAAGTCCAAAATCTACAAGTAAGGTCAGCAAGCTGGAGATCCAGCTCAAGCCCAAAGGCAGCCTACTAGCAAAATTCACTTTTCCTTGGGGCAGGTAAATCTTTTCTCATTTAAAGACTTCAATGGAGGGCCACTCATATTATGGATTATAATCCAGTTTATTCAAAATACACTGATTTCAGTGTTAATGTCATCTTGAAAAATATCTTCACAGCAACATCTAAATTTTTGAGCCTATATCAGGGTACTGTGACCTACATAAGTTGAAACATAAAAGTTAACCATAACAAGTAGAGATAGAAGGGCATTTTAGGTAGAGAGGGTGTGATTTAAAAAATGAAAGTGACAATGCAGTATATCCTGCCATTAATCAGATAAACTATTCCAAACCATGATTCTTTTAATTCTGGGTGTTTGACTGTTGAGAGATAACACAAACAAAAGGAACCAAAAAAAAAAAATCTTTTTTTTTGTCTCCATTTTCCCCTCCCTGTGTCCGTATGTTTTCATTGTTCAACTCCCATCTATGAGTGAGAACATGTCGTGTTTGGTTTTCTGTTCTTGTGTTAGTTTGCTAAGAGTTATGGTTTCCAGCTTCATCCATCTCCCTGCAAAGAACATGAATTCATCCTTTCTTATGGCTGCGTAGTATTCCATGGCATGTATGTGCCACATTGTCTTTATCCAGTTTATCATTGATGGGCATTTGGGTTGGTTCCCGGTCTCTGCTATTGTGAATAGAGCTGCAATAAAAATATGTGTGCATGTACCTTTACAGCAGAATGATTTATAATCCTTTGGGTATATATCCAGTAATAGGATTGCTAAGTCAAGTGGTATTTCTGGTTTCAGATCCTTGAGGAATCATCACACTGTCTTCCACAATGATTGAGCTTATTTACACTCCCACCAACAGTGTAAAAGCATTCCTCTTTCTCTACATCCTCTGCAGTATCTGTTGTTTCCCGATTTTTGGGTAATCGCCACTCTAACTGGTGTGAGGTAGTATCTCATTGTGGTTTTAATTTGCTTTTCTCTAATGACCAGTGATAATAATGAGCTTTTTTTCAGATCTTTCTTGGACACTTAAATGTCTTCTTACTCTTTGAAAAGAACATAGGAGTATTCTCATTAGCTGAATTTTTCTGTTTAAAGAATACTGTATAGATATTTATTCCATGTGCACGACTATATATTTATTTTTCACTCAGGTATTATACATTCAAATATTATTAATATCCAACTATGTACTGTAAGGCCGGTAGCATCGCCAGGAGCCGGGTGGACAACACCCATCCCCTCTCCACGACGGAAAATGGCGTTATCAGTCAAAACACATTACTCAGCATCTGGCTTCTCCATGTGGGCTCCCCATACCCAGTTCTGCTTTCCACCCCTAGCCCTACACTCAGCACTAAATCATCTACCCAAAATACCCTACACCCAGCACTAAATCATCTACCCAGCCCCTCCAAAATTCAAAAATCCCGCCAAAAGCCTGCCCAATGGCTGTCCGACACAGATGCCCTCAGCCAGCCCACCTATCAATTGCCCTGCCGGGTTACCAATGGTAGCCCACCACCTCCGTACCCAGTCCCCTTGAGACCAATACAATCACTTATGCTTTGTTTCCCCAAGGACCAATCAATTGCCTTTACTCCCTATAAAACCCCACGCCCAGAAAAGCCGGGCGTGACTTCTCTGGCCCCTTCTCTGGACCACAGAACCTCGCCCGGGAGCTGAACAAACTGAAATTTAATTTTTCTTATACTGGCCTCAGTTTCCTCATTTTAAATTCGACAATAAGCCTTACATGTACCAGTCACTACTTTAAGCACTGGGAATACAGTAATGGCAGGGGAAAGGAATGATGTCATCTGATTTATGTAACAAAAAGATAAGGTTTCAACTTGCTCCCAGTAAGCCACACATTCACCAAGGTAAACAATCAACACTGTATTTTATGGTATACTGTATACATTAAATTACATGAGTTATTTAACACTTTACTATAAAATAGGCTTTAGGTTAGATAATTTTGCCCAACTGTAGGCTAATATAAGTGTTCTCAGCACGTTTAAGGTAGGCCAAGTTAAGCCATGAAGTTTGGTAGGTTTTGTATTAAAAACATCTTTGACTTTTGATATTTTCTACTTACAGTGAGTTTAACAGGATGCAACCTTTTCATAAGTGCAGGGCCCTCTCTAGTTTATTAAATATATGAATTTGCAGGTCAAAGAGAGATTAATGCTAGGGCTATAGATGACATTTATTATTGGATAATCATACTAATAGCCTGTATATTCTTCACATCTTTGGGATCAAAGTAATTTGGTGGACATTGATGAGGAACACCAAAGCAAACAAGGTCCATTCTTGACTCAGGAAAGGACTCATGATCATATTTATTAAAGTAAAAAGTAAAATGAATATATGTGTGAATGTGTAAGTTTTGACCTCCATTAAGTGTAATGTAGTATGACATTTGCTATTTAGTAATGATTTATTTAAACTGAAGAAGGTCTTTGTAACATCTGACATTGTAGAACATTTTAACGCATTAGAAAGCTGAAGTTTTCAAGGTATATGCCTATTCTCTGGAGCTACAAACTGGCATTATTGTGCAAAAGGTCTCAGTCATGACTGCACAAATCATATTGAGATTAAAAATAAATAACAATGCTCAGATTCTATACCCCTGTATCCACAGACCTAGAACACAAATTAAATCATCTATTTTTTAAAGCCCCTACCCCAGGTAATTCTCATTATATTTAGGACTGAAGAATACTGGTTTAAGGAAAGAGCAAATTATGTTTTAAAAAGCAGTTTAGATAAATGGAGTGGGAAGTTGAAAACTGAAAAAAGTGCCTGCAGCAGAGTTCTAATTTTACCTGAAATCTAACGCATTCTCCAAATGAAGAATTTCCCAACTTTGAAACAGATAGTCTAAGGTTTTGCCCTTCTCAAAAATTTAAGGTGCTTGTTCCAGCTCCTCTTCCAGTGAGAGAAGAAGAAGGCAATGTAACATATGAAATTAGCACATTATATTTTAATGGGTTGTTTTCAAAGAAGAAAAGCAAGAAAAGAGTCATATGTGTGCCTCGAGGCAAGTTTGTTTGTCTAGTCACTGTTGCTGTTTTCTTTTTAACAACAGTCTAAATCTCTATCTAATCTGAGAGAGAGGAGCTGTACTGGGACTGTCAATTTCCTGAAAGCTAAGAACGGAGAGCGGTAATGTCAGTGTGGCAATAACATCACTATAGACAGTGTCAGTGACAGGGATGAATGTCACTGTAGATATGATGAGGGTGACAGTGATGGCAATTGAAAAGGTATACAAAAGTGACATCGATTTGTCACTCATCTCCATGGTGAGGCCGTGACTTCAGTGGTACTTCTAACGCAAGGAACAATCTCCTGAGCACTGGATTTGCTGAGGAAGCTACTTGGACTTTTCTTGGTGTTACAAGAAGACATTAACATTTTCTCTCCTAACTCTGAAGGATAACAGGATCATTAATACATAATCTTTTTAATTTTTTTTTTAATTCTGGGGGATACAGAATAGTTGTAAACACTTATGGGGTACATGAGATGATTTAACACAAGTATGCAATAGGCAATAGTCACATTACGGAGAATTGGGTATCCATCCCCTTAAGCATTTATCATCTGTGTTACAAACAATCCAATTATACTCTTTTAGTTATTTTAAAATGTACAATTATGTCATTATTGTCATCCTGTTGTGCTATCAAATAGTAGTCTTATTTATTCTTTCTAAATACTTATTTTGGTATCCTATAACCATCCCCAACCCCCAACCACATACAACCCCTGATCTTTTTAATTCATTCTAACCACTAAGTAGGAATCATGCTTTTGGGATCAGATCTGACTTGATTGAAACACAGGAACGAAAAATGAATAATTTTAATATCACAAAGTGTTCCATTTTTCAATCAATATAGTTTATGTGTGTATATATATTTTTATATATCAGAAGATATTTATAAAAATAAAGTTTTAAATGATAAATACAAACAGCATCTTTTATATTTCTACATGTTTGAAGTTCCCACACATATCAAATAAACACTCACTTGGAAAGAGACATTATTCTATTCCTGTTTATATATGTGCTTGAAAGAAGCACAAAGCAAGCCACTGCAAATATTTTAAAAATAAATAACATGAGACTATGTATTAAAGTGCCCTAATATTTTATTAATTCAGATCATATTAGTTTTATTTCATCAGTTTGTCTTTTTTACATACCTTTTAGCCATTAGTCTAAATAATTTACTTTCTTTAAATAATTTTTTTCTTCTCCATATTGCTTTACTCTGTGGTCTTATCCAATAAGTTGTAATTTATAGTGTATTAAGGATTGTTGTTTTCTAGGAAATCTGAATTTTACTAAAAGTTAAGAAAGTTTTTCATTTCCAGATGGATTTGTTTTTCTGTTTGCTATCTCACTTTGTTATTTATTTATTGTTTTATTACACTGTGGTCAGAACACCTTCTGCATTATTTATACTTTTTGAAAGTTACCGAGATTTTCTTCGTGGTATAACATGAAAAATTTTGGGAAATGCAACATCACTGCTCAGAAAAAAAAGAAGTCGACTTCTGGTATTTTCAGGGCACAGATTTCCATCTATCTCTACTAAAGTAACCTTATGAATTGTGTTATTTAAGTTTTTTCTTGTTGGGCTCTTGCCTGATTCTGGTGGTATAAGTACTTCTACCAGCATTTACACAATTTGGAGATCTAATTTTCTCTCTTTGTTTCACTAAATATATAATTTTAGGGTTTGGTTTTGTTTTTGTGTTGGTTCTCCTTATTTCTATGAGCAGTGGAAAGTGTCAAATGTAGGGAAATATCGTTTTCTTACTAAAAGCTAGTAAGATCCTACTAAATGAAAATTGGTGAAAATGTGAACAGCAACTAAGTGGAAGCTTAGCTTTGATAAACCAGCAGCAACAACGAAACAAAAAGAAAAATAATTTACAATTCTTATAGGCACTAAGATAGAATTGTTTCCCATTTAATGGGACTGTTATAGTTTAGCCCATCTAAATCTTGAAGTTAATAAAATGTTTATTTAAAACATATATTCTGTAAAACAGATGTTTTTCTGTATTAAATTACCTTTACACTAATTATCCAGAACTAATGAGTCTTGTCTCATTTATCATGAGATACCTAAGAATGAATGTATCAGGGCAACACAAATTTTCAATAGAATCGATTAAATCAAATCCAATTTTCATGACCAAATAATGTGTGAGCTGACTTCAGATTTTTTAGGGAACTCTTCTTAAACCATATGAACCAAATCTTCCACTCTTGCCTGATTCTATAAATAAAGATTGGCATCAAAATTCTCAGAATATTCGAAAAACTCTATTATAAATTATAATATGATGCAACAAACTGAGACAATACTTGATATTATTTTCTCCAATCACATAATTTTTGTCATCATTAGGAATACCAGTTTTTGCAAAAAATAAAATTTAGGCCTTTTCAGCCCACAATTCCTTTTCTCAGCTAAAAAATTAGGGATATCTCTAAGTTGGCTGATTCAAGTAGGCATCATTCTTTAAGTGACTTTTCTGCAGTTGCTATTTCTTTGTCTGTTGGCTGAGCTAGCCTTTGCCAGCGGCATAAGCACTTTGTCGCAGGCAATGAAATTGATAAATGAAGTACTCTTATGTAAGCAGAAACTATTAATAAAACTGCTGTTAATGGGTGGTCTGACTGCTTGTACCATGCAAACTCATACACTGACATACAGGAAGAAATAAAGGACTTACTCATCCTTGTTCTTTATTGATCGGCATGGCACTTTTACTTTATCGACAAATATTAGAGCTAAATTTTGTAGTTTATTATGTTGGTCAAAATGTTTACTCTCTTTCTAACATATGTAATATATCATTAAAAAAGGAAAGAGAATGTACTTAGTTGTGCTTATATGAGGCAACAATAACATGTTATTTGTTGCAAACCACTTTTCCTTAGCTATATTATAGAGAAAATTATTTGTCAGCAGAGAGAAAATAATTTGTATAGCACAGGAACAGCTTGGTGATTTACAAGCAAAAACTGATGATTTTTAAAAATATGTAAATACAATCATATGGTATATATTATTTTAAAACGTACTTTGGCTGACATCATTTTTCATTTTAATATTTTTTTCCTAATAAGTTTTGTAACTGTGTCCCTCAAAACCACTTTGTCTACTGCAAGGTCATAAAAACAGGCTCTTGGCCAGGTGCAGTGTCTCACACCTGTAATCCCAGCACTTCAGCAGGCCAAGGAAGGTGGATCACGAGATCAGGAGATTGAGACCATCCTGGCCAACACAGTGAAACCCTGTCTCTACTAAAAATACGAAAATTAGCTGGGTGCGGAGGCTCGCGACTGTAGTTCCAGCTACTCAGGAGGCTGAGGCAGGAGAATCACTTGAACCCAGAAGGTGGAGTTTGCAGTGAGCCAAGATCGCACCACTGCACTCTAGCCTGGTGACAGTGCGAGGCTCCATCTCAAAACAAAAACAAAAACATGTTCTCATATCATCCTCTAGAAAACATTGTTTTAACTTTCAAATTAAGGTTTATAATCTAATCTGTTATAATTTGCTTTGTGACCACAGAAGTGTTAATTTATTAAATCTCTCATGTGTACTTGAACAGACTATATAAATATAGTTGTTAGGTAGAGTGTCTTTTGTTTTAGTTAAATAAAGCCAAATTTACTCTACTTACTGTGTTTTTCAGTTTATTTCTTCTTTCAATTCTGTAAACATTTTCTTTGCATATTTTAAAGCTATTGTACATGAATACACATTTAGGATTTTGATATATTCTTTTAGATTGATCCTGATTTTGTTATTAAATATTCCTCCTTAATTTTAGTAATGCATCCTGGCTTAAAATCTACTTTGATATTAATCTTTCTATACCAAATCCCTTTTGGTTAATGCTTGCATAGTTTCTATCAATTTATTTTCAAATGTTTTCTGTTCTGAAGTTATATTTTAAAAGCAGTAGTCAACTCTGTTTTTTTTTTAATTCTATCAGAAATCTTGGTATTTATTTGGAATATTTTATGCTTTTACTTTATTTATTTCTTGTAAACCATTTTTTTAAATTGTACTTTAGGTTCTGGGGTACATGTGCAGATCATGCAGGAGAACTGCCCTAACCTAGCAAGGCAGGCCAATATTCAAATTCAGGAAATACAGAGAACACCAAAATGATACTGTTTGAGAAGAGCAACCCAAAGACATATAATTGTCAGATTCATCAGTGTTGAAATGAGGGACTGTTGCATAGGTACATAATAAAAAATATCTCTGTACATTTGATAATAACTGATGCTCTCTCCTCTCCCATAATCTTTTCATAATCATTATCTGTTTGAACAATCAGAATTAATATCACCATACCTTTTATCATTCATCTTCATCAGTCACTCTAAATAATCCAGATGTCATATCCATTGCTATACTAAAGTTCTGATAGTTTCATACATTCACTTTTCAGACTGCATTAATACCCCTTCCACCATGCCTCTAGACTGAGCCAGCAAATCTTCTGTATCTTTAACTTCTCCAATCTTTATGTTCTTATTCAAATGAAAATTTTTTCTTCATGTTCTTACTCTTCACTAAGGATATTGTTCACCACCCTAATTAAGTGTAGATATTTATTTTGGTACCTCCTTTATAATAGTGTGTCTGGAAGGGTCAAAAGTTTCCTCTTCACCCCTTTATTTTTCCTACATCCTAACAATTTTTAGAATAAATGTATTTATTGCTATTTTTTTATTATAGATACAAGGGATACATGTGCAGATTTGTTAATCTCATCTCTCTGAAAATAAAATCCCAATTTTGAATTTTCTACCATTAAACTACACCAATCAGCATCACTTATTTTCCTAAAATTAACTTATTGGTGACAATCCCAGCAAGATACACATGCACATTCCAATTGGACAATTTACTAAAGAAACTACAGTCATATGTTGCTTAATGATTTTTTTTCATCATGAGAACATCATAGAATGTACTTAAACAAACTTATAAGGTATAATCTACTATATACTTAGGCTGATATAGCCTATTTCTCCTAGGCTTCAAATCTGTACAGCATTATTACACTAAATACTATAGGCATTTGTAACACAGTGGTATTTGTGTATCTAAACATATCTAGGCATAAAAAAGGTACCATTAAAACATAGTATTATAATCTTGTGGAACCACTGATATACATGTGGTCCATCTTTGACTGAAATGTTCTGATGAGGCTCATGACTGTATGTGCAAAATCTGTCGACAGGGTTTCAGGATATCAACATAGAATACTGCAGTTCACTAGGACTAGCAATATAACAATGTTGGGGAGCTATCACCATTTCTAAGCTTTGAGGCAAAAGATAGAGGAACATTTATAGAAGCCAAGAGTCTACAACTGCCATGAGTTTTGGTTTTTGGATAAAGAGCAAATCCAACCTATAGCTTCCCAGCAAGAAATGGGCAAGAGAAAAAAAATGTCCACTCTCTCTTTTTTCTTGTCCTCAAGTCTTACATTTACTGAAACTACATAGGACAAAAGACAAGAGAGCCCATTGAGACTATTCTGATAAGTAAGCCTTTGGGAGCACACAGCTTTGTTTTTAGAATTTTGGTTTTCTCTTTGAGAAAAAGTTTCTGTCCTATCTTGCTATTGGATTTTAAAAATCCATTGTCTTTTGGCAAATGATGAGGTTCTAATGGCACTGAATTAAGTTGATCAAGAGGCATACGTACCAACTACTACATCATTATAAAGTTAAATAGTTAGAACGAGACCTGGAAAGAGTCTGTGTTTTATATATAAATGGTTTGAACCCCTTGCTCAATTTCAGCAGGCCAGCAGGCTCACTCCTGTGACACTGATGTTCTTCCCTCCACTTACACCCATAAGAATATGACAGATGAAGGAAACATATACAAGCTTAGACCAAAGATGACTCTGTATGATTAGCAGCATTAGCCAGAAGTGGAATTCTGCAGCTTTTTAGTCATAACCAAGTTGACAGTAAAAGACAGAGTAGAATATTCCCTTCAAGTTGACAGTAAAAGACAGTAGAAGAATGTTCCCCACCTTGAGTAGAACTTGAATCAACTCTAATTCCACTATGTTTGGAAGAGGAGTTGCCCTGAGGTGTGGTTCAACCTAGAATAATGGAAAAGGTCACTGTCTATTTGACATGTATCTAGAATGCTTTTTTTTTTTCAATTGCACAAATGTATTCTCTACTATTACTTTCATATGCTTCCCCTTCTATGAAATCTATGAATACCATTTCTACCTGCACTGACTCTCACTATGGTCTCAGACACACAGAAGGAATGATATCACCACACTGGCTATAAAGAGACTGAGGGAAAATATGGATAGACCTATGTCTGCCACTTTTCATCCAATCTCTCGCATTCACCCTTTCTTCCTATTCACTTTAAGGTCTACCCTTCTGCTATATTCAATGTTAAAACTGCAGCAAATACTTAGGCTTCATATTTCTTCTACTTTCCCATCTATTTTAGACAATTAGAGTCATGTAATCATTAAATGATAGAAAATCCAGAACTAGAACCTAAAATGTCCTAGCTCATTACTACCCCTCTTTTTTAAGTAAATGTTTTTCACTGATGTTGAACGCTATTGAACTTTTTTTCTTGCTATGACAAAGTGACATCATGTATGGCACACTTCAGTAGGCCTATTCATATATATTCGTATAATGTTCTGATAGACATTTGCTCAAAAATCTAACCTTATTTTTCTGATGCCAAAATATATATTGACAAAGTGATAAAAATATCTTCATTAGAGTAACAAGCTTTCTCATATGTTGTTTTTGTTAAAAATTAAACGTATCAACTTTGACTTTATTATTCCATATTTATTCATTCACTTACTCATTTATTTAACCTATAATCTATTTAACACATATCTATCAAGTCAAACACTATCCAGACACAGGATGTAGTAAATTTTGTGTGATACACTTCCAAGTAATAATTATTAATCAGCATATTGTGATTTATTGATTAAGACTCCTAGATAAGATCATAATGATTATGAGTTTGGGGTAGGGAGAGATTTGTTCAGTTTGAAATGTGGTGGGTAAATTCAGAAATGAGGTTGGATTTCAATTAATCATAGAAAGTTGATTAGGTTCACATAATCAGAGAGAAGAGGCATTCCAGGCTATTCAATTATGTATTAATTACACATTTAGCAATGTGAGTTTATTAATATAGTTAATACATGGAAGGATGATCCGTATTTACAAACTGTTTTTCATGTAAAATGCAGAATTCTGTTTAACAATCTTTATTCTCACTATAGAAATTCAGTTTAAATAAACATCTCAATAAGAAATTTTTAAAGAAAAACAAGATTCTTGTAAGTAAACAAAGTGTAGCCCATAGATCTCTGTGTACAGTGAGTCTGGAGTCAGTTTAATAAGCAAACTGTCAATGTGCTTAGTTTGGCATTTGAATTAATAAGACAAGAAAAGTCTTATTTCATCCACATGATCCCCATTAATAGGTTAAAATGTGGCATGTGCAGGTCCATTCAAAATAATTGCTACAGTCTATGAAAGGCAAATACTCTTTGCTGCTTCAGATGTTGACATAAATCTTCCCAATTTTTTTTTTTACTGTCTTCAATAGAGATTCTCAGCTGCTAAATTTGGAAGAGTCTTGATTTTGCCTTTTTGTGAAGGGCATATCAAATTGCATTAAAGGAAAATCACAGCATCATGACAATATGAGAGTATTACTAGATGTTTTAATGAATATAAAAATGCATATAGAGGGAAATCCACTGTCTTTTACTTATGTTGGTAGTTCATTTGGCTCTAGTTGATCTGAATTCTGTTATTGATTTGATTTTGATGGACTGAAAATCTGTAATATATAAACAACTAAAATAGCTCTGTTACTCCACTTTTAACACATTGCTCTACATAGAATCAGTTATAAGATATATTGAAAAATTACATATATATAAAAGTTCTGAGGCACAAGAATTTGCTTAATGAGGATGGTATATAAGCACTGTGTTTTTCTGAAATCTCCAAGATTTCAAGAAATCTTGAAATCTCCAAGACCACTAGAAAGCAGTGGTCAGCATTTTAACTAAACCAGTAAATACCATCCAACTCTTTCAAAGAATAATCTATGAAATTGTTTTTAAATTAAAGGCACATATAAACACTGTGTGGATATTTCATCTTTAATCTTAAATCCTGAAAGTTAAAAATGGAGTTTATTTCATGTCAGGTATAGAAACTTTGACAGAACCTATGCCAAAGCAAAATACCTGTTTTGGCAAACAAACACCAACATCTATTTGGCATCAGCTTTATAATGTAATGAAAAGTTATGCATACATACATATAATACACACATATGTATGTATATTGGATTTAATTATGCAGTTTATAATTAAAAACTGATTATATGTATGAAAGACAAAAAATCATATATATGTCAATGAATCAAAACTTTTCCAGCTTTAATGATAGAAAATAAATGATAAAGAACATGTGTTGTCTTCTATTATTATTTGTTTCTAGACAAATACTTATTTTAAAAACCTCAGAAATTATAGTGGTTGATCAACTGTTGCATTTGGGAAATCTAAGTCTTCTACAGTCTGTCATTTCTTAATCTAGGTAAGACAGACAGCTGTGGGAAATTACATCAAATTCTCTCTCTGGATCCTCTCAGTAATTTAGAAATCTGAGATTGGGTTCAATTAAGTTAAAAAAGTTTTTTCACATCTTTCGCCAACTTTTTGACGGGGTTGTTTGTTTTTTCTTGTAAATTTGTTTAAGTTCTTTGTAGATTCTGGTTATTAGCCCTTTGTCAGAACAACCCCATCAAAAAGTGGGTGAAGGATATGAACAGACAATTTTCAAGACATTTATGCAGCCAACAAACACATGAAAGAAAGCTCATAATCACTGGTCATTAGAGAAATGCAAATCAAAACCACAGTGGGATACCATCTCACACCAGTTAGAATGGCGACCACTAAAAAATCAGGGACAACAGAGCGTAGAGAGTATGTGGAGGAATAGAAATGCTTTTACATTGTTGGTAGGAGTGTAAATTAGTTCAACCATTGTGGAAGACAGTGTGATGATTCCTCAAGGATCTAGAAGTAGAAATACCATTTGACCCAATAATCCTATTACTGGGTATATACCCAAAAGATTATAAAACATTCAATTATTAAGACACATGTAGATGTGTATTTATTGCAGCACTGTTTACAATAGCAAAGACCTGGAACCAACCCAAATGCCCATCAATGATAGACTGGATAAACAAAATGTGGCATATATATACACCATGGAATA
This sequence comes from Cheracebus regulus, assembly GCA_963574635.1. NCBI lineage: Eukaryota > Metazoa > Chordata > Mammalia > Primates > Pitheciidae > Cheracebus > Cheracebus regulus. The sequence goes on from CAUYQU010040691.1 coordinate 31,731, forward strand.
CTATGCAGCCGTTGAAAAGGATGAGTTCATGTCCTTTGCAGGGACATGGATGAAACTGGAAACCATCATTCTCAGCAAACTGACACAAGAACAGAAAACCAAGCACCACATGTTCTTTATTCATAAGTGGGTGTTGAACAATAAGAAAATATGGATACAGGGAGGGGAACATCACACACCAGAGCCTTTTAGCGGGTAGGGGTAGGGGGCTAGGGAGGGATAGCAAGAGGTTGGGGGACTGGGGAGGGATAACATTATGAGAAACACCTAATGTAGGTGACAGGGGGATGGAAGCAGCAAACCACCGTGTCACTTGTAAACCTATGTAACAAATCGGCACGTGTACCCAAGAACTTAAAGTATAATATAAATAAATAAATAAAACACTTTTTAAGCCCCAGTGTTTCAGGTTTGCAAATAAGTTGTATGCAATCACATACAATGGTAGATTTTCACAGAATTTCCTTAAGAATTTTTCCCCATTTATGCATTACTCATAGAATGAAGTTAGATGAAGTTGGAAAGGACAGATTTAGGTCCAAATCCTATATTTGGCTGTGCTATACTAACCATGTGGCCATGCACCAACTACTTAAACTCTTTTTTTTTTTGAGACAGTGTCTCATTATGTTGCCAGGCTGGAGTGCAATGGTGGGATCTCAGCTCACTGTAACCTCTGCTTCCCAGGTTCAAGCCATTCTTCTGCCTCAGCCTCCCAAGTAGCTGGGACTACAGACACATGCCACCACCCCTAGCTAATTTTGCATTTTTAGTAGAGACGAGGTTTCACCATGTTGGCCAGGATGGTCTTGATCTCTCGTCCTGGTGATCCTCCCGCCTCGGCCTCCCAAGTGCTGGGATTACAGGCATGAGCTACCGGTCCCTGCCTACTTAAAACTCTTAGGGCAATCATTTTCTCACTTATAAAATGAAAATTATAGAACCTACCACCTAGGTGGTACAATATATATACTGTATTAACTACAATAATATACTGTATTTATAGACTCTAATCTGAATTCATGGAAATCAACTGAATTTGCAGTACATTTCATTTAATTAACAGAATTATCCACATAAACTGACTAATTTTTGATAGATTATTTCTCATCAGAGTTATAGATAAAAATGTCTTAGTTTTTATGGTCTTAATGCCCAGAAAGTCTAATTTTATCATTTCAATTTCACAATAAATTAACATTATTGAAATTTGAAGAATGTTTTGATCTACTATTTTGGTGCAGTATGGTTATATTTGCTTAAGTGGATCCAAATATAAATAATAATATTGACTTATTTTATCTCTGAACCATACTGTATATCATATATACTATCAGGCAGTAATTAACAACAATGAGGAAAATCTATTATATTTCAATAACAACAAATGAACATTCTGAAAACTTGGAAGGCTATTTAAAATTTTATTTATATAAATAAGAGAAGCAGAACAAATTCTGACAGAAAAAATAACTACTACTCATATATACTCTAAAATACATATATATACATAAATATACATTTTTGAATATTGATAGACAAAATAAATGTATTTATTAAGCAAGTATTCATAGGTATCAGACATAATATTAGGCAATGTTTTGGATACAGAAATTAACAAACAGAATAAAACAGTTTCAATAGAGGAGATTTGTATTAATACTTTTGGATGATGCAATGTATCATAGAAATGATACACACATTTATAGGACTGAGGTACCTAAATCTGGCATTTTATTAGCATAATCCAAAGTTTTCTGTTCTGTTTTTAAAATGTTCAGTTAATATTTTTGTTCCCTAATTACATATCCACATGTTCCAAAATAGAGCTTAGAAGTCTACATTTATTTTCAAGTTTCCCTTTGAAATTGTTATGGACGAATACTTGAAAATTACTACTGACAGATTTCAGAAGATGGAAATTTCTTTCTGTTGGTAAGTCAGGATGACTCTTTGGATGTGTTACTATATAGTACACACTAACATGAAAACTGTTATCATTATTTATTCTTGAATGCTTAATATATAAATGTTATGGGTTTTTCCTTCATATCAGTAAGATTTTACTCTATATTAATAATTCTTCAGTTGTATCTTATTTTTCTTCCTATTTTGTAAAAAATATTCTTCCCTTATTCATGACCCCTCCAAGAATGGAAGATGCTATTTCTTGTTTTGACCCCATATTTCATTTTATTAGCTAATATTTCACTTCAAAATCCAGAAAAAAGACTATTTTTTAGTTATGCTTAAAAAGAGCTCAAATTTTACCACAGGCTAATCTGTATCAATATTTTTATTAATTTATCTCTGGTGATGTGCAATTTATATTTTGTCTCCTTTCAATGTTTAAAACTTTTTCTTCAGTGTTCCAATAAGCAACTTCCATTAAGTTATACTGAACTCCTTTGTGTTCTTCAAATACGCTATATTTTTCCAAGCCTCTGTGACTCTGCACATGCTATTCCCTGCTATATCTCCCTGGTCCACATTAATTCACATTTTAATACTAAGTTCTTGGATGTGCATGACTTTCAGAGATATACAGATCTATTATCACTCTCATTGCATAGTAATTGTCTACCAACTCCTTGACAGAAGAGATGCGTCTTTTTCATCTTATTGCTAGACTCAGCATAATTTCAGATATATAAAGTATACTTGGTTAAATGAATGAATGAATTAATATTTTAAAATATGCTTTTATTTCTAAATAAAATAGAGGAACTATATTAAAAACTCTTAAGTGAACTCTAAGATATATCTTTATTTTGATGAAGAAATTAAATATGATGTTAATAAAAGTTACCAGTTCCAAAATCAACTTAACACAATCAATTTAACACAATTAATATGCATCTCATTATTAGTTATTTAGAAGTAAATTTGGATAGCACCGTGTATTTGAATAGTGAGATAAATGCAGTATCTTAAATTTAGAAGTGTGAGTTCTTATTTCTGAATTTCCTAGTATATTACAGAAACAGTGATTTTGTGTTTATTACTTTACACACACACACACACACACACACACACACACACACACACACACAAGCCTTCAACAGCCTACAATTATAGAGCTTCAGAAAGAAATTGTTTAAAGACATAAAAATTCCACTTTTTTTGTGAATCTTATAATTGAAATTACATTGCTTTTAAATAATTTATTACTGTACATCATTTCCTCAGAAGGATTCATAGAGGCAATTGGTATACTGCTTAGGTTTCATAACTGAGTCCCTTACTCTCATGATACGAATGACTGCCAAGTAAATGGAGGTGCTGTAAAACCAGGGCTATTGTTAATTTATACACTTTTGCTTCCTCCATTTATCTTTCACAGTATGAAATTAGAAGGCCATGAAAGAGCAAGGGCTTTTTTTTTTCATTTCCAAGGCAAGTCAACAAGTATTCATTCAGTTGACTTTATTTGTTAAAAGTTATCAATAGACTTTATGACTTTGTCTGAATGTCATTAAAGGAACCATTTGACAGCTGTTCCCTAAAGACTAAGAAAATTTGGTCTAGAAATAGAATTTGGCAGCATTTTACATGGATGATGCTCCAGGGGCTTTTCCACAGGCAAGCCTTTCAAAATGTGCGGGGTTTCATTATTCCTTTAAAAAAACTGTATCATTATTATTTAACGTTTCTTTGACTGGGAACAAAGCACCTCACGTGGTTAAAATCGCTAAAAGCAAAATCCACAGTATTTGGGTAGATATCTTAAAGCATGCTACATTTAACTGTTGTGACAGGGCTGCTGACAACTAATATTGCTTCTATGCTCTTGTGCTTCTGTCTTGCTGTTTCTGCTATTCCCTAATAAGGTCAGTATCCCAAACATTACCTTGGTGTTGAAAAAGACCTATCAGAAATTATTGCTTTGGGTGACTGGCAAACCAGTGACAGCTTAGGAGGTGTCATAGTAGGATGCATCTGTCAGATTCTGGCAGAAGCTTTGTTTTGAATAAACTCAGCTTCAGTCTGCTGACTTGAGTGCATTTCTATCACTGTGCTAGGAACAATGAACTTTTCTTGCTTAATACTAGTCTTACTTTTCCAATGAGAAAACAGAGTAAAAAAATTAAATTATCATTTTTACAAAACTAGCAAATGCCAGAGCTGCTGCTAGACTTTCAGTTTCCTAGCTTTTATTCCAGTTGTTCATTCCATTTATCAATCCAGGAGTTACTTCTCTAAGCTGTGCACTAGAAAAGAATCCTAAATTATCTGTCACAATACATAGCACATTTCCTTTACAGCAGTTATTACGATTTTCCTTAAATATTTGTTCATATACTTCCTCCTCAATAGAAAATGGGCTTGAGAAGAGTGTTTCTGTTTTGTCACCACTAAAAACATAATACCACTTAGTGGTATTTGTTGACTAATACAGAGCAGTAAAAAGGAGGCAGCCCAAAACATTTTTCTTGATATTGATTTTAAGAACAACTTTCTGTTTTGCTTCTCCAAAGGGCATATCCACCAATCTGGCTAAAGTCCATCTGTCTCTCTGGCTCTTATTTTGACATTCTGCTCATTCTCCCTTTCTGAGTCCTTTCTCTAACTCTTCCTCCACTAGCTTCCCTTCATCCCCCCAACACACACAGTCCTTAGTGACTCTTTTTTCTGGCTTTTTCTTTGGATGTGCGTGATGACCAGCACTAAAACAACAGCAAATCAATTGTTCTCTTTATGCTGCCAATTCTTTCTGCCCAGAAATGATTAATACAGTTACAGTCCAATTATCAAGTTGTTCCTGTTTCCAAAGGAATTCACATGGTAGAGTGATTGAGTAAAGGCTTTGTGGACAGAAAGATCTCTATGCACATTTTACATGTGCCTTTAGCTTCAGTTCCCTCAAATAAAGTAAGAGTAAGTATACATAACACACAGGGTTGGTAAGAACAGAATATATCAAGCACCTGCTGTACAGCAGTTTCTTATGTTTATCTTTCGTCTTCCACACTAAAAACTTACAACCTCTTTTTCTAACAAAATCACCCTCTAAACCTCCACACTTAGTCTTTTTAGATTTTTCATTTCCCTAGAATGTATTCCTACCATAGTGACCTCTCAACTATAAGCACTTGTCCCATGTGAACTGTGGCCATCTCTAATTATATGGCCACATCTTCACTCTGTTTTTCTATAACATTTGTCCCTTGCTTATCTTCATTGAAAGTTGTTTTTCGCTTTTCCAGCATCAGTTGTCATGTAGCTCTTCTAGTTGAGCCCCTCATTTTCCTAGTGACCCAAACTCATAGGCCATGGAGAAAAACTGGTCATTCTCCTTATCTTCATTTTCAATTCTTTTAAATAGTCTTTCATATGTTTGTAAAAGATCAGATGGTTGTAGATGTGTGGCATTCTTTCTGAGGCCTCTGTTCTGTTCCATTGGTCTATAATTCTGTTTTGGTACCAGTACCATGCTGTTTTGATTACCGTAGCCTTGTAGTATAGTTTGATGTCGGGTAGCACGATGCCTCCAGCTTTGTTTTGGTTTTTTTGTTGCTGTTGTTTTTGTTTTTTTGCTTAGGATTGTCTTGGCTATGCGGGCTCTTTTTTGGTTCCATATAAAGTTTAAGGTATTTTTTTCCAGTTCTGTGAAGAAAGTCAATGGTAGCTTAATGGGGATAACATTGAATCTATAAATTACTTGGGGCAGTATGGCCATTTTCATGATATTGATTCTTCCTAAACATAAGCATGGAATGTTTTTCTGTCTGTGTCATCTCTTACTTCCTTGATCAGTGGTTTGTAATTCTCCTTCAAGAGGTCCTTCAAATCTCTTTTTAGTTGTATTTCTAGGTATTTGGAGAGAAGATTCCCTATTTAATAAATGGTGTTGGGAAAACTGGTTAATCACATGCAGAAAACTGAAACTGGATCCCTTCCTTACACCTCATAGAAAAATTAACTCCAGATGGATTAAAGATTTAAACATAAGACCTAATACCTTAAAAACCCTAGAAGAAAACCTAGGCAATACCATTCAGGACATAGGCATGGGCAAAGAACTTCATGACTAAAACACCAAAAGCAATGGCAACAAAAGCCAAAATAGATAAATGGGATCTAATTAAACTAACAAGCTTCTGCACAGCAAAAGAAACCAACATCAGAGTGAACTGGCAACCAAAAGAATGGGAAAAAGTTTTTGCATTCTACCCTTCTGACAAAGGGCTAATATCCAGAATCTATAAAGAACTTAAACAAATTTACAAGAAATAACAAATAACCCCATCAAAGAGTGGCCAAAGGATATAAACATAAACACAGACTTCTCAAAAGAAGATATTTATGCAGCCAACAAACATGAAAGAAAGCTCATCATCACTGGTCATTAGAGAAATGCAAATCAAAACCATAGTGAGATACCATCTCACTCCAATTAGAATGGTGATTATTAAAAAATGATCAGGAAACAACAGATGCTGGACAGGATGTGGAGAAATAGGAATACTTTTACACTGTTGGTAGCAGTGTAAATTAGTTCAACCATTGTGGAAGACAGTGTGACAATTCCTCAAGGATCTAGAACTAGAAATACCATCTTACCCAACAATACCATTACTGGGTATATACCCAAAGTATTATAAATCATTCTATTATAAAGACACATGCACACAAATGTTTATTGTGGCATTGTTCACAATAGCAAAGACTTGGAACCAACCTAAATGCCCATCAATGATAGACTGGATAAAGAAAATGTGGTACATATACACCATGGAATACTATGCAGCCATAAAAAAGGATGAGTTCATGTCCTTTGCAGGGACATGGATGAAGCTGGTAACTGTCATTCTCAGCAAACTGACACAAGATCAGAAAACCAAACATCGCATGTTCCACTCATAAATGGGTGTTGAACAATGAGAACACATGGATACTGGGAGGGGAACATCATATACCACGGCCTTTTGGGGGGTGGGGGACCGGGTGAGGGATAGCAGGGGGTGGGAGGATTGGGGAGAGATAGCATTAGGAGAAATACCTAACATAGGATGGGGTGATGGATGCAGCAAACCACGATGGCACATGTATATCTATATAACAAACCTGCACACTCTGCACATGTACCCTAGAACTTAAAGTAAATTTAAAAATAAATTTAAAAAAACTAATCTCTCATTTTTCCAAGACTACTATATTATTTTTTGTCTTTTCCCTGATTTATCTCTTATTTGTACCAGTTTCAGTACTACTCACTGTAATAGACATGTGTGATCCTATATTACATGCCCTCATTTTAATGGCAACCACAACTGCTTTTTAAACTCAGACTTATATCATGCTTCTAGCAACTGATGTCTTCTAAACATGACAGAGTATACTGGGTTCAATCCAAGCATGGCCAGGCCATATAAAGGAATTCGTTCCTCAGAAGCCCCCACTAATTCTGAAGGATTAGAGCTAATAGGGAAATACTTCAGTGATCCTTATCTCAAAAGCATACTTCTGGAAAACATCCTAGCTACTTCCTAGAGATTGCCTGGATCAAGCCACCATGGCTCACATAAATGATCGAAAAAACATTCTGATATTAAATCTTCCTACTTCTTCATCTCACTTTCCTTGTCTCCTCACTTTACCTTTTTGGAGTCATATCTCAAATAAACTGCCAACAGTTATATTTTTTGTACATAGGTTCTCCTATTGAGAGAATGCAAATTAAAACAGACACAAAATCTCAATTATGTAAGCATGTAACACATTGATGCTATCCCTCTTTTGTGTCCTATAACCTACTAACATGATCGAGTCCCCTATTTCTTCCTCTTTTTTGATTCCTGAATACCTCCAGATGTCTCTTCAAGTTCAAATAAATTGAAATAGTTCTGTTACAATTAGCTTCCTCACATGCTGTCCATTCTTTATTCATGTAAAAAACAGTTATTTTCCTTGTGATTCTCTCAAACTGCTTCTTAAAATTTATCAAATATATTCTATATGCCACATTCTATAAGCCATTTTTCTCATTTTCTGTTCTCATTCTCCTTGACATTTCAGAGCTCTGATCACATAGCAAACGTCTAGTTATAGTGTCACAGATAGGAGAAATGACAGAAGAGGAAACTCAAAAAGAAAAAGGATGATCTTCTCAAAGTGATACATGGGTAGATACAACAAGCAATGATCTGGAATATGTACAAGATTTACTAAAGCAACATATTAGTCATTTTTGCATCTGCCAAACCCATAAGGGAAAAACAAAAACAACATTAAGTGGTAGGTGAGAAAGCTAAAACATTAAGTGAATGATAAAAGGTGAGACCATATGGATTTTTATAAAGGCGAACGGCCACTTGAGGATTTGAAATTTCTCATCGGAAATTAGCATGTCCCCTGGAAATATTTCTGGCCTTTTACAGTGCACCGTACTAACAGAAGGGGAAATTCATTGTTGCACACTTGCCATGATTGCTAAAAAGCAATTTTCCCTTATTTGAAAATAAAAATTTAAATGTAGAATTGGTGACAGAGTAAAGAGGAAAAGTCAAGAATAGAATATTTTATATGGACTAGGCAATAATATACATGTAATAACAATTTTGTGAAATGAATAATAATACTGTACAGGGGTTTGGAGAGAGAGATGCAGCATGGATAACCTTGACTGAGAAGCTCGACTGATAACCTTGACTGAGCACAATTTTCAAATCTAATCTTGTCTAAATTACCATGGACATTTCTCACTTCAGTCTATTTTTATAAAAGTGTAGGTCATTGTTTTACTTAAAAATCGTACTTGTATTGTTCACTTACCTTGCTAAAAATACTTACAAGCTCAGTAGAAATTGTAATCCTTTTAATATTGGAGTGTTTTCTTAGCCTTACATGTTTGGCTTGCTTTTTCAAAATGCATGTGGCTTGATGCACTTTTAGAGTGATTTGGCTTCACTATATGATTAGAATCATTACAAATGTATGAAGCTCCGAAAACAAGTTCATAATGGAAATCTTGATGTAACCTTAACTATAGGTGACACTGAAATAAATAGTGTCTCTGCTTTGCCTCTGAAGCTGCTTAGTTAAGTGGAAAATGGCTGTGTTAGGTGGGTGTACAATCATATGAAAGAGTTCAGTAAATTGTTGAGAACGCTTTGCTACCAAGCACTTGTGCACATGCAGCATTTATGTAGGACTATATATATTTACATTTGATATTAACTTGCTGATTCTGTGCTTACATTTATAAGACAAGCTTTTGAAACATAGCTAATGTTTAATTTATATTTCGACTGTAACAGAGTGGGAACTTATTGTATCTAAGGTAAGAGACATGTAGTATATTTCCCTCCTTAACAAAAAAATTTCAATTTTGTCTACCCAAGTACAAAGTCCATCTATGTAACCAAAATCTTATAAGCAGGATTTGCCCATTGTCACCTATTAGCTGAAGCTCAATGTTACTGTCATCCTCAAACTCCAAGGCATTTTTAGAACAAAGAGTACAAGTCTTAGAAGTGGACTTCAGTAAACAGTGAGGTTCATGTCTTACTAAATGCATATAACTTACAAAATAATTGTTCATTTTTAAAGAATTGCATGGGCAAAGAAGTACTTTGGTTTTACTAATGATCCAATATTTACAGCATATCTTCACATGATTAAAATGTAGCTCAAATAATTGGGATTCTTAGAGTAAGAAAGTCCAATTTTATCACATTTTAAGCCAATTTTTTTATTTAGAGAATTTTCTGTTTTGCAGCTTAAGACTTAACTGATGTATGCTCTGTGGATATTTTAATTACTATTGGATTAGCCTTCATTTATTAACTCTCTAAGAGAATGTTCAATGCTTTGTTTACTATTTTATTAACTTTTGGACATTCTGATATATGCATGAATATCTTCTAAATTGTAAAATGATGCATAAATACAAGCACTTATTACAATTATATACAGTTATGGTTCTTATGATAAAGGAAAGTTAAAGGTCAACTTTGAGTGATAAATGCTTATTTGGGACCATGAGTACTCTGGTAAACAAGAATTCTATGCTGAGATTTGTTTTCATATGTATACAGTTCATTTATCCTGCTACTTTTTCAAGACCTATTATATTCCTTGTCTTACTTATTTTCCTACACAGTTTATATTTCATGGTATATTATTAAAATCAATTATTTGCAAATTTTTAACTCCCAAACTGTTTTGTGTTTATTGTACCAGTGCTCCTTACTCTACTTCCAGCTATTGTTAAAATGAACTACTGAGTACACCAAGACTCTAATCATGGAGCTGGATGGTCATTTTTTCTGTGTGGACCCTGATTAATACTTTCATGGGCCTTCTGTTCTTATCCTGTTTTCCTGCTCCACATCTAACAACTCTCTATTTCTTCAATATTTCTTCCTAAATCATCTCATCCAATGTCTTTAAAGTATTTACTTTCTGTAGAGCAATGGCTCCCAGATTTTTCTACCAATTTGTGCCCTAATGAATTCTTATACCCATTACATATCAGCAATTATGGAAGATCTAAATATGAGTCATTCATGATTTTTGACTTTTTCTCACCACACTGTTCAACTTTTTAGAAATTCCCATTGAATGTACATTTCTTCTTCCTAACATTATCTCCTCTGGTGAAGCCTCCATTTTTTTTTAAATTTATACTACGTTTAAATCATACAATTATTCTGTGTCCATTCATGGGAGTGCTTTCTTACAATATATTCTCCACAAAATAGCTACAGTCATCCTTTTGAACACTGCTCTAATTAACGATCTTCAAAGACTTCTAATAACACAGAGTAAACCCAAAATACTTATAACGACCCCAAGACATAAAAATAATAAGGATCGAGCATCTGGCTTCGCATCCAACCTACAAATAAAAGGCAAAGTCCTTACAGTGGCCTTGAGTCAGGGCCAGCAAACTGAAAAGGGCCACATGGTAATATTTCAGACTTTGTGGGCCATTCAGTCTCTGTTGCAACTACTCAACTCTGCTTTGTAGCATGAAATCAGTCACGGACAATACATAATGAATAGGTATGGCTGTATCTTCATACGAGTTTATTTACTAAAACAGGTAGCAGGCTCCTAGTTTACTGATCCCATACTGAAGGACTATATATATCGTGACCCTCTAATACACAGAGACACACATGACATAGGCACACTACACAAGTGATGTTGTTTCTACTCTTCACTCCCTTGCTCACTCTACTGCAATGAGACTTGCTTCCATGTTGTTTCTAAAATATGCCGAGCACACTCCTGACTCAGGTATTTTGCCAGTGTTTTCTCTGCTTCCCCTTTCTGGAATATTAGCAAGGTTTTAATCTTTCCATTCTTTTGTATCTCTTCTTACCTCCTCAGTGAAGCTTGTTTGATCATCCTATTTTAAGTAGCAACCTCACTGCCTTGGCTTGACACTGCCATTCCACTTCCCTATTTACTTTCCCCCTAACAAATAAAGGAATATTTGAAACCATTCAGATTTTACATGTTTGTTTATTGAGCCTCTCCCTGCCTATGAAAGCAGGGGCTTTGGTCTATTTTCTTTTCTGCTGCATTTTAATATCCCAGAACAGTGACTATGATACAGTAGATATTAAATAAATATTTATTTACCTCTTTTTATTTATAAAGCTTTGATTTGGAAAAAGATGAAGACTCAAGTTTTGAAACATATGGAGTAGAAAGTACTTCAATAAAAGTTGACATATTTAGGTTTTGCTAACAGTAAGAAATTACAAAGGAAATAGAACAATATGGAATAGAACAATATGGAATATAAAACAATATGGAATATTACATATCACATAAACTTTGAAGTCACCCATATTTTATCCCTATTAATTTCTGGTTTAACTTGACTTGGTGAAAAGAGTTTGCTATTCCTTGGCCCATGTTCTCACCCTTTTATGAGATGATTTCTGATTCACTGCCAAGAGGGAACAGAACTGAACCCTTTCTATCCCTTCTATTCCTTCCCAGGAAAGGACACACAACTACAGATGAAGAATCAGACTCTATCAATTGCCAAGAATTAAAGATTAGAAGGCCAGGTGCAGTGGCTCACACCTGTAATCCCAGCACTTTGGGAAGCCAATGTGGGCAGATCACCTGAAGGTCGGGAGTTCGAGACCAGCCTGACCAAGATGGAGAAACCCTGTCTCTACTAAAAATACAAAGTTAGCTGGGCATGGTGGCACACACATGCCTGTAATCCCAGGTATCTGCAAGTCTGAGGCAGGAGAATCACTTGAACCCGGGAGGCAGAGGTTGCAGTGAGCTGAGATCGCTCCATTGCACTCCAGCCGGGGCAAAAAGAGCGAACCTCTGTCTCAAAAAAAAAAAAAAAAAAGATTAGAATTTGTGGTTGTTAACTCATTTCATTGTTATTTTAAACATTCTTCTCTTAAGTTTTCAATTGGTACCAATTATTTAATACTTCAAGAACTACAAGATAAAAAGTGATAATATCTTAGCTTCCTTTGTTCCACTTTTTCGAGACAACTAATGTTACGAACCTGATAGGCATCCACAAAACTTTTCCTCATGGTATAAATAATATTTTTTTCAGAAATAGGACTAAACTATTTATATTTTCTATGAGTTGTCTTTTTGCTTAGCCACATCATTTCAGTATAGTACTTATAAATATATTGTATTATTTTACCTTTTTATTGAGTTCAGTTATAATGAATAAACTATGTATGTGCAACCATTTCTTTATAGATTTTTTAATATTCAAATAATTTTAAAATAGCACAAATAAATACTTTTAAACATCCATTGTCCTTATGGTTGCACGTTAATAATTCTTTGGCTTAGACTTGTAGAAGCAGAGTTGCTGAAGCAAAGGACTTACGCTTTTTAATAAGCTGTCAAATTCCTCAAAAAGCGATTTTAATTTATAATCCGTATAATATCAATGTATGAGTTTATGAAAGAGCCTGTGTTTTGACAACTCAGAATTTATACTTCTATTTGCTTGTCTGAGATATAAAATTTTAATTTTACTTTAAATTTCCCTATTTCATTTTAATTTTCCTGATTACTAAGGATATGAATCATCTTTCTTTACATTTGTTTTAAATGTTTTCCATGAATATCCTATTCATATCAAAGGTTATTTTTATTTTATTGTTTGGTCTTTTTAAATGTTGATTTATATATATATATATGTTAAACCTTAAAATGTTGTCTATTATGAACAAAAACATTTTCTGAGCATTAACCTTTTATTTTATGGTTTATTTTTCATGGAAAAGTTTTAATTAATGTAATATCAAATTTGTTCATCCTTTCCTATTTGCATTCTGAATGGATCTTGGAATTTCAGGCCTCAACACTTCCTCACATCTCATTTCTTTTACTTTTTGTATTGAACACAGGTGAATATAGAAAAAGTTTGACCTATAAATTTGTAAAAAGATAATTTATTTTATACATTGGAATTTCATTGAAACTTTTTGAAAGGACTTTGGCTTAAACAGGTAAATCATTGTGTGTAAAATATATAAACTATCATAAACAGCTATTCTTTCATTTTTTGATTTTCAGTACATAACACAATAAAAACCAGTAAAATAACACCTGGAAAACTCAGTTGTGAGAGCTTTGTAAACATGCATATTCTCAGGTTCACTTACAAAGTATGGATTCAATAGTTTGGTAATCAAGTCTAGGAATACACTAGCAAGCACCTATGGTTATATTTTTAGACATTCTGATCTGTGAAAAATCTCACTTATTATTTTTATATAATTTTGATTATGAATGACAATTCTATTAGCATTTTTATAAGCAATACAAAGAAAATTGTAGCAAATCTGTATTCAACATTCCAATGAAAATACAGAGTTGTAAGTAAGAGACAATTTATAAGTCAACTGCAAAACATGTAAGGGTCAGAGACTTTTATTCATGTATGTAACAGTACATAGCAAAAATTAGTTTGCTTTCAACATCTCTGAATAGAACTAAAATTTTCCTTTTAAAAATACAACTTGAACTTAGAAAAAAAGCTTCCTGCTGACCTTGATATTATCATTCCATTTTCTGGCTTCCCTCCTAAAATATAAATAGATAAGAAAGCTAGATCTTACCAAAATCTTTATAAATTTTGTTTAGAGAGCATATGTGTGGGCGTGTTTGGTTTTCCTTTACCTTGCCAAAGTATTACTGGGGATATTTCAGGGATATCATATCAGATAAAAATTATTGTATCAATGATATAAATAGATTATGAGATGTAGAAGTAACTCCAGAAAACAGGTACTGTGTTAGTCCTTTTTCACATTGCTAAAAATACCTGAGACTGGGTAACTTATAAAGAAAAGAGGTTTAATTGGTTCAAAGTACCAAAAGGAAGCATGGCAGCATCTGTTTGGCTTCTGGGGACGCCTCAGGAAACTTAAAATCATGGCAGAAGACAAAGGGGGAAGCAGGAACATCTTACATGACCAAAGCAGGAGGAAGAAAGAGATGGGGAAGAGCACCACATACTTTTAAACAACCAAACCTCAGCACTAGAGCAATGTTGCTAAACCATTAGAAACCACCCCACCCTCCAATCACCTTCCACCAGGCCCCACCTCCAGCATTAAGGATCACATTTCGAAATGATATTTGGGAAGGAACACAAATCCAAACCATATTATTCTGCTCATGGTCCCTCCCAAATCCTATGTTCTTTACACATTGCAATATAAAATCATGCCTTCCAAACAGTCCCCCAAAGTCTTAACTCAGTCCAGCATTAACTCAAAAGTCCACAGTCCAAAGTCTCATCTGAGACTATGAAAATTTCTTCTACCTATGAGTCTGTAAAATACAAAACAAGTTAGTTACTTCCAAGATACAATGGGAGTACAGGCACTTGGTAAATACTCCCATTGCAAAAGGAAGTAGTCAGTCAAAAAAAAGGGTGTCTCTGAAGCCCAGGTTTCCTGGTCTCAAAGGCTGTTCCTATCTCATCCTCCCAAGTAGCTGAGACTATGCACGCACACCACCAAGCTTAGCTTTTTTTTAAAAAAAATTATGTAGAGACAGACTCTCACTATGTTTTGTCCAGGCTAATCTTTAATTGCTGGGCTCAAGCCATCCCTCAACCTTTGCCTAGCAAAGTCCTGGGATTGCAGGCCTAAGCCACTGAGCCCAGCCCTAAACTAGTCTTTAAAATGCAAGAGCAACTATTCATATTATATCATGTCTGATTTTTAAACTAATTCATTACAGTAATACAGATACTTCTAATTATAGTCAATTCAATAAATTAAAATAGTATTCGCTTCACAGATTGTAAGTATTCATAGCTTTTATAAATTTATCTAATTTTCACAATTGATCCCTTTAATAAGCAATCTATAAATTAGAAAATATGCATTAATTTAAAAGTATGATTCTTAAATCTCATCTTTCAATAAAATGAATATGTCCCGCTGATCTTCATAAATATGATATCTGTTGTCTCTAGGTTTTAGTTCCTAGTTTTCTAAAGAAAGAAAATATACAAATCAATAGGCTATAAAAGCAATTCCTCATCTTAGACTTTTAGTCAAAATAAAATACAAGAAAGGAGAAAAATTTCTCTTATTTACAACATATTTTAAAATGTTATTGATTAGTCACATAAAGAGTATTGTTATGCACATTTCACATTTCTAAGGGGTTTTAAATTTTAGTTGTTTCATTAATTTTTTTTTTATGAAGAACCCAACTTTAGCAACTGGAATATCATTGTTAACAAAAGATCATGAAAACTGCAGAGGAAAAAGAGAGAGCCCTGTTTTCTATCAAGAAACAATCTGCAGATTGGGGAGACACAACCTCCAGTAGAAGTGAAAGTGTGCTCTCTAAGGAACAAAGGAAGGGTCTGCTTTAAAGAGGGGAAGTTCTCACCCTAGTCCTCTATCAGGTCTGTTTATGCAAAAGAGTAAAAATGACCTAGGAAATAATACAACTCTTTAACAGACTGAAGCCATGCGAGGGATCAATTCAATCCCTATAATAAACAACTTAAGTCTGCTAGTACTTTGTGTGTGTGTGAGAGAGACAGAGTCTTGCTCTGTTGCCAGGCCTCAGTGCAGTGGTGCAATCTCAGCTCACTGCAACCTCTGCCTCCTGGGTTCAAGCAATTCTCCTGCCTCAGCCTCCCAAGTAGCTGGGACTAGAGGCAGGTGCCACCACACCCAGCTATTTTTTTTTTTTTGTATTTTTATTAGAGATGGGGTTTCACCGTGTTGGCCAGGATGGTCTCGATCTCTTTACCTTGTGATCCACACATCTCAGCCTCCCAACTGTCGGAATTACTGGTGTGAACCACCACGCCTGGCTGCTTTTCTTTAATTAACTTGTGAATTTAAGGGAGTAAAAAGAAAACTAGTGTGTTGCTAACATTATTTGATTACTATTGTCATGTAGTGAGAAGTATTCCTAGAAAAAGATCAGTTCAGAAACCATTTGACCACTTTTCAAACATAAAAAGAAGCACAAATATTTAGCAAAGGCCAGAATTTGCGGAATTAGAAATTAGAACTGTTTCTCAACTCCAACTGGTAAAAGATAAACTACGAAGACCTTGAGCAACAAAACACAACTAAAATTCAGCCTCCAGCAAGAATTGTATCAAGGTTACATCTTTTAAAACATTAAAAACAAACACCTGTTAATGTTGCATTGATTCAATCCTTTCAATTAAACAAAATGGCTTAAGAGAAGACTAAAATATCTCTTAGAAGCTTCACAGGCTCCATACAACAGCATTTGAGCCTTGAGGGAAGAAAAAAATCTTATAAAGAATTATTGGTATAGTTATCAGTACCTCAGGTAGATTGTAATCAAGTAAATTAAAAGCCAACTATTGCTTTTGAAAAGTTCTACTGTCAAGATAACCAACAGCCTGGACCAAAATAATCTGTGACTGTCAAAAATTTGAAATGACCTTTGGGGCACCTAATTTCCTATGACCAAAAATCAGAGTGAAAAAGCCTCTCAGACTCTGGGGAAAGAAAAGTCTCTAAAATTTGATGTAACCGCTGAAGATAGTGGGAAAGAAAAGTACCTGCAAGAGGATCAGACTCTAGGGCCATGCAAAACATTAGACTGAGGATTGTCTGTCCTAGAATAGATCAATGGTGGAGAAAAAGAAGACGGAGAAGAGGGAGGCTGGGAGGGAAGGTGGGGCAGACTGTCGAAGGGTGGAATCTCTTCAGAATTTCAGAATTGTTGCCCTGGTGATTAGTTCATAGATAGATAGATAGATAGACAGATAAACAAAAGCAATGGTTTCAGTTCTCTTTTTCTTCTGCCTGTTTGTCCAAGCCCAGTAATATTTTGTCCAACCTGGATCCTAGTAGAAAGAGAAAGAGCCATAGGTTCACCCAGAGTTGAAATGAAATATGAGAAATAAAGAAATGTTGCTGTATTACTGGGTTTGGAATGTAGTCATTATCACAGTGTAAACTGCCTACTGTTTACACCTGCAGTGTATCAACAACATGATTGATGTCTAAAATCTTGTCTTGGATGCTATTGGTGCTTTGTCAAGATTCCTTTAACTGCAGCAATGCACCCATCTTCATGTTGCCTAGAATACTGCCTGCCTATATAGATCAGTTTCCCTCTTCTCCAAAGAACTTTTCTTGGTCAAATGGGAGCTGCCTAACTCTGGAGATTATGCTCCCCCTTATCACAGCAAGCAGCATGTGGCCAGTAACTGACAAACATACCTGTATTTTCGAAAAGCCCACTCCTTGAAACAACATGGGATTACATGTTCATGTCATGCTCCAGATCTTTCCCATGAGATCCCACTAAAACTAGCCTGACATCTCCTAGGCAATACCTGCTTAGCTTTTTACCCTCTACTCAATCTTCCTTCCCTCATTCTACACCCATGCTTCTTGAGAGCATTTCCTAAATCCTTCGAACAAAAATTCCTAGGTTAGATGCCTTTCTTTCTTCCCTTTCTTCCTTCTTTCCTCTCTCTCTTCTTTCTCTCTCTTTCTCTCTCTGTTTCTTTCTCTCTTTCTCTTTCTTTCTTTCTTTAAACCTGACCTAAGCAGTTGGAATCATTAGCAGGCTCTCAGGATAAGATTCTAGAATTGAATACGTTACTGGTTGGATGGCAGTAGAAATTATTATTACTAGTGGTAGGGTAAGTAGGAAGTTCTTGAAACTGCTCCCCATATCCAGTAATACAGAAAATAAAAAAGCAACACTATATTCCAGGAGGAAGAGCAAAAATTTATGTCAATCTTAAAGACCAAAGGAGGTAAGGGTGGTGGTTCCCATAAAATATTCATTTATTATACTTGTCTGACTCCTTCAAACACCAAGAATCATGTAGAAAGATAATAGTGGACTACCCCTAACTCAATCAGGTAGTAAATTTATTTGCACTGCTTGCCAGATGTGGTATTTTTGTTAGAGCAGATTAGTGCAGCATCTGTCACGTTATATGACCAGTGATGAAAATACAGTATTTCTATTACCATCAGAATAAAGGACCAAAAGCATTTTGCACTCCTGAGGTAGACAGCATAACATATTTATGATCTTGTTCCAGGATTTTCCCCCAAACTTTACAAGAATATAATTTGGAGGTATCTGGACTCTCTGAACATTCTACAAGAACACATGTTGATCTGCTTATATTTTTGACAACATGTTTGTTAGGACAAATGAACAAGATATAGCCAGTACTTTTGAGATCATGATAAGACACACGTACTTCAGTAGGGGAAAGATAAAACCTACTGACTACTTTAAACAAAAATAGATGACCAATATGCTTGAAAATGCTAAATATCAGCTTGAAGATGACTGCCGGCAAAGGTGAGGAACTATGATTGAGTATTCACTGTATACTTTAAACCAATGACCTTTACATAGTAGGATGTATGGGTCTGGAGAACAAAAGCTGGAAGTTTGATACTCCATAATCCAATAATTTCCAATAATCCATTAAGGAATTTGTACATGTCATCTTTAGAAACACTGGGCTCCTGATGTCCTGTTTCCCAGAAGAGAATTCTTGCCACTAAACATTTAGGGTCTCATTGAGCACAAAGCTATGGTTGTCACTTAATCACTATGGGTTCCTTATACTGATAGACCAGCAGGCACAGAGAGAAGTTACCATAATGGTAAAGGTTACTAACCCTGATTTTCATGAGGGTAGGGGAGAATATATTTAAAACAAAGGAGATCTTTGGGTGTATCTCTTATTACTTCTATAGCCATTTTAAACTGTAAATAAACAAGTGGAATCCACATGAACTAATAAATATATTTGACACAACTTCAGACCCCTATGAAAGAGTCTAGGTTATTTTTTAGACAAATTACCTAATCAGCAAAACTGCCAGTTGAAGGAAAGAGGAATTTAAAGTTGTGGTGAAGCATAGAGATTATGGATATCAGTCACAACCTCGGGATTAACTGCAGCATGTGAGCTAAATTGTCCCAAAGTCCTTCCTTTAATAAGTTTTCCAAGGAATCTCAATCTTACTCTAAAAAGAGAAAGGGGAATCTGTCTGATATTATATATATTTAGAGTTACAACAATATGTGCTTTTGTCAAAGCATTGCAAGCTAAACATAGTGAATTCTCTTCCTCTCTTGTATGAACTTTGATCCAAGCTCTGATTATGTGGTAGTTGGAAAAATATTTCCCAAATTTGGTCTACGTAGTTCACGAAAAATATTACTGAGAGCATTCATCTACTGTGCATGCTAATAGATTATTTTTATAAAACAAATACACATAAGCATACAAATCAACATTTTTAATCACCAAAATAAAAGGCAAACAAAAGAAGAAAGAGTTCTTGTTACTAGCTACATTGAAGAATACCAGCCTCCTCTTATCCTCTCTTCTTGCCTTATTTAGAAAATGATCTTGATTACAAAGAATAAAGATCAATACAATGGCTAGAGCTTGTGTAAGTCTTTTGAGGGAAAGTGCCCAATTTGTTCTCCATTGAAAGACAATGAATAATGACATTTTGTGGGTAATCATTGATCCCAGAAAATTAACAATTTATTTAGAATCTTCATGCACATTAAATATTCTGGGGTGTAATGTCCATGCAACTTACTCTGGAAAAAGTTTATACTTATGATTACAAAAACACTTCTGAAATGTATTCATAAAAGTGAATACAATATACACAGCAATGATAAAGCTACAAACTGCAAGTAACTACATAGATAGATTTTAGTTATAGTGGTGAGGGAAAGAAACGAAGCACAAAAAATAATATTGTTTGATGACCTTTATATAAAGTTCAAAAATACATAAAACTAATACAGTAAGTATTTATTGAATGTCATCAATCAGTTCTGGGAAACTGTGCTTTTAAGCAAAACGACATAACACAAACCAATTTTTCCTCTGGAGTCTCAGTAAATTACTCAATCTGAATGGGTCCAGGTGCTGGAGTAATTAACCTTATCTTGTCTCTTGCTAAATCACCAGGTTTGTGGAGTTCCTTCAGACCCCCAATAAACTTTTTTGTGGAGGCCTGGGGAGTTTTTCCGTACCCACAATAAAACTTCTTTAAACCTAAATGGGTCCTCTTAAAAATTCCTTGGTTATTTTGCCATGCTTTAAGGCTCAGGAAAAGCCCAGTTAAAAGCGTTGGTGAGCTTTGGTTATACCCCAGCCTTTGTACAAGGGCACTGGCTTTTAATATTTAATTTAATTAGTCAGTACAGAAACAGTTGTTAAGGAGGCCTGCGTTAGTGAGATCTGGCCTGCCACAATACTACATCATTTCTTGTCATGCATTATGATGATCATATATTTTATGAATTTTTATTTTACAATAATTTGTATTCACTCATTCATTCCTTTTTCAGCTCCCTTATTTCAGGTTAGCGTCCCAGGTGGTAGAAGCCTGTCCTGTAGCTCATGCATAAGGCAGAAACCAGCCCTGAATAGGGCTCTATCTTGTGAGAGAAAACACTCAGAAACACTTCCACACACACTCAGACTACAACCATGTAGATACACCAATTCACGTGACATTCACATTTACGGGATGTTGGAGGAAACCAGAGTACCTAGACAGAAAGTGACTCTTTTTTTCTCATTGACATTATAACCAAAAACGGTATTTGAGGACCCTCTGTACTGCACACTATAGACAGTCATAAAATTGTCTGTATATGTAATATTTGTGTATATAATATCTAAACATAGAAAAGGCATGCTAAATATGGTATAAAAGATAAAAAACTGTATAATTTTTATTTATAGGGCACTTACCATGAATGGAGCTTGCAGGTCTGGAAGTTGCTCTGGGTGAGGGAATGAGTGAGCGAGTGAGTAAATGTGAAGGCCAAGGACACTACTGCACAATATTTGGACTTCTGAAACATGGTATACAGGCTACACTACTTATGTATTTAAAAATCTGTATTATTTTCTTTATAATAAATTAACTTAAGCCTACTGTGACTTTTTTCTTTTTTTTTTTTTTGAGTTGGAGTTTCACCCTTGTTGCTTAGGCTGGAGTGCAATGCTGCAAACCTGGCTCACTGCAACCTCTGCCTCCTGTGTTCAAGCAATTCTCCTATCTCAGCCTCCCAAGGAGCTGGGATTACAGGCACATGCCACCATGTCCCGCTAATTTTTTTATTTTTAGTAGAGACGGGGTTTCATCATATTGGTCAGGCTGGTCTCAAACTCCTGACCTCGTGATCCACTCGCCCCGGCCTCCCAGAGTGCTGGGATTACAGGCATGAACCACCGCACCTTGCCGTGACGTTTTTACTCTATAAATTATTTACCTTTTTAAGCTTTCTGACTCTTCAGTAATAACATGAAGCTTAAAACACATGCACAGTGTCTGCTGTACAAAAATTTTCTTTCAACCTTTATAAGCTTTGTATGACTTAATTAATTTTTACGTTAAATTTTTTTTGTTGTTAAAAACTAAGACGCAAACACACACATTAGCCTGGGTCTACAAAGTGTCAAGGTCATCACAATCACTGCCTTTTACCTTTACGTATTGTCCCACTGGAAGTTCTTCAGGGGCAATAACATGCATGTCTCCTATGATAAGGATGCCTTCTTCTGGAACACCCCTTAAGGACCTGCCTGAGGCTGTTTTACTGTTAACTTATTTTTTAATAAGGAGAAAGCGTACACTCTAAAATGATAAAATGTATAGTATAGTAAATACATAAACCAGTGACTTAGTCATTTATTACTTTTATCAATTATTATGTACCATACGAAACTGTAGATGGTAGGCTTTCTGATGACTGACAGCACATTAGGTTTATTTACACCAGTACTACAACAGACAAATAAGCTGTTTTGCTGCAACTTTTTTTTTTTTTTGAGAGGAAGTTTCGCTCTTGTTACACAGGCTGGAGTGCAATGGTGCTATCTCTGCTCACTGGAACCTCTGCCTGCCCGGTTCAAGTGATTCTCCTGCCTCAGCCTCCCGCGTAGCTGGAATTACAGGCGCAGACCACCACACTCAACTAATTTTGTATTTTTAGTAGAGACGGAGTTTCTCTATGTTGGTCAGGCTAGTCCTCAACTCCTGACCTCATGTACTCCCCGCCCCCAGCCTCCCAAACTGCCAGGGTTAAAGGTGTGAGCCACTGTGCCTAACCAACTTTCACCACAGCTAGGACATCACTAGGAGATAGGAGGAATTTTTCAGCTGTATTATTGGACCTCTACCATATATGCAGTCCATTAATAACCAAAATGTTGCTATAGCTGTACACAGTAAGTAGTCCCTTAACCTCCTTGACGGGTTCTTGGAAACAGCGTCTTTAATTAAAATGGCACGTAAGGAAACCAATTTTACCTCAGGCTAATTGATATAAGCAAGCGTCACACTCCTGTTGAGACAGCCAGGTGAGAAAAGTTCCCTGGACAAACTCCAACCCGTGTGCACACTGAGGCGGAGTCTCCGGAAGTTGTTTGCAATGGGGAGGAGCGTGGCCCCTCCTCTTCCTGTGTGGACCCCGGGTTTAAGCTGCCGCTAGAACGAGAGCTGTGGTCTGGCGAGAGTTCCTGTTTCTTCCTTTTATTCCTTTTCACCCCACAAAACTCTGTCTTACCATTCAAATTGACTGCGAGCCTGAACGTTTGTGACCGTGGGACAAAGAACCTGTCTTTAGCTGAATTAAAAAAAAGAGTCCTGCAACATTTTTGGTGCACAGCGTGGGGGCTCGAAAAGCGGTGAGTGAAATGGGGACTCAAAACTTCCCATTGTGGTTTCTAAGCCTTTTCATCCTCCGAGTCCTGAAATTAGGGGAAACATGCCCTTAACCCCTGTCACTCACTGGGGTCAGGAAAGACTGGCGAGTAGGGGCTCCTTGCTCCCCCTCCGCTCTGTGCCTGCGTAGGAGGCAGAACCAAAGGGTCACGCACAGCGGAGGTCTGGTTCCCCGCCACGGGGCAGCCTTCCTCTTCCCTAGCCAAGGTTTTTTTTTTGGCAGGGGGTGGTGCGGAGATGGAGTCTCGCTCAGTCACCCAGGAGTCAGTGGCGCCATCTCGGCTCACTGCAACCTCCTCTTCCCGGGTTCAAGCGATTCTCCTGCCTCAGCCTCCTGAGTAGCTGGGACTACAGATGAGGGCTACCACGCCTGGATAATTTCTGTATTTTTCGTATAGATAGGGTTTCAACATATTGGCCAGGCTGGTCTCCTACTCCTGACTTCATTATCTGCCCACCTCGGCCTCACAAAGTTCTGGGATTACAGGCGTGAGGCACTTCGTCCTGCCCAGCCAATGAGTTTTGCTCCGTTGGACAGTAATTAAACTTTTCTCCCTGGTGGAGGAACCAGTTGCATAAGAATAAAAGGTTTTTCCCCAGGAATTTTAAAACGATTTCTTTTATTCCTCTTCTCTACTTCATTAGCAAGTTAACTTTTAAGATTTTTTTCCCCCCTTCTCGAAGAGGTTTTACTAGGCCAGATACCCCGTCACCGTTCATATTATCTGTAAAGTTTTGGTTGTAAAAGATGATCTTGAGGGGACTGGGTTTTCTTGTGCCTGTCTGTGTGATGTCTGTGGATAAAACTGATTAATTTAACCTAAAGAAAGACAACATCTAATATTTTTTAAAAAGAAAAAAGCTGTGGTACCTTTCAGTTCATGTGACTTTAATCTTTGATAAATAGGAACACCCTTCAAGATTATAGGTAAAAAGTAGATGTCATCAAAATGTAAGTCGGGGGACTAAATTATTAAGGTCCGATGCAAGGTTTGCTAAGTCTTTTGAGGTTGCAAACTGCTTTTTAGGTTTTGAGAACTATTTAATTAGCTGGCTTTTACAATTGGTAAGGCCTGGGGACATATGAAACTAACCACACCCTTAATTAAGTTGGAGTCAAACTTGGCTGCACTTAACACACAATTAAAGCAACTTACCAGGTTTTGCCTAAAAGTTAAAAGTTGCTAGGCATTATCGTTACAACATGTAATTGAAACTACTGAAAATAGATTTACATGCAAGGGGTGGAAGAAGAGTAAAATGTGTTTTTTAGTAAAAGGTTATAAGAAGACATGGAAATGTGTATTTTTGCCTAAGGTTAAAGGATTGTTTTGAGTTAGGAGTAGCTGAAGTTTCAAACAAATGCAAACATTGTGGAAATTAATTCTGCAGAACAGGTTCTCTCTGTGAACATATTGACTAAATGCAAAAGAGTGTTATATGATTTTTCTGTAAATTGAGCATTGAAATAAAAGCATAACAAGGTTTTGTTAAGGGACTAATCTGCTTTTTGACAAAATTTGTAAAGGGTTATAAAAGGTTTTGCTTTTTTAAACTTTGAGTCATTTTGGCAATTTAAGTAACTTAGGGTAATCTGGACTTCTATTTCATAATATCCAGTGCTTTGAACCTCGAACACATTTAACAGGCTACCCAAAATTAAACAAGTTTCAAAATTGTCTCTCCTGACACTTGGCTTTTTGGATTGTCCAGGGGCCCCTAGGATGTCCATAAAAGAGAGGTAAACAAGATTACTTGACATATTAGGTACTTGGGATTGCCAAAGTAATGATCAGTCTTCTTTAGGTTATATGTTGGTAAATACTGCTAATACATGTTCCAAAATTACATGAGATTTCTAAAATTCTAGTGTCTAAGTGTATGCTATCAATTAGAATTAAGGTTGTTAAGGTTGTAAACTTCTCTGTAGAGAGTGAGAAGTTCCTTTGTGGATGCCACTTAAATGTTAAATTCCTATTATCTTCAAAGTAATGTATGTACTTTATATTCTTAATGAGTGGCTTGGTTTGGCTAAGCCTGACCAAATCTCGTTGAATTGTTAATTTCCATTGTTGGAGGTGGGGCCTGAAGGGAGGTGATTGGAACATGGAGGTCGATTTCTCGTAAATGGTTTAACACCATCCTCTTGATGCTGTTCTTGCTACAGTGAGTTGTTCTCTTTCTCTTTCTGGCCCTCTCTTTCTCTCATGTTTGTGTCTCATGTTTGTATGTGTGTGTTGTCTGAGATCTAGTTGCTTAAAAGTGTGTTGCACTTCTTCCCCTCCACCCCATCTCTCCTGGTTTTGCGTGTGATATGCATGCTCCTGCTTTGGCTTCTGCCATGATTGTAAACTTCCTGAGGCTTCCTCAGAAGCAGATGCCACTGTTTCCTGTACAGCCTGCAGGACCCTAAGCCAATTAAACTTCTTTTTTTATTTTTAAATATAAATTACCCAATCTTGGTCATTTCTTTATAGCAATATGAGAATGAGTACTTTTTTTGGATAAAGTTGATCATAGAAGCTGCCTTGGTAGTTCACCTAAAACTAATAGTAGTCACAAATATATTACTATAAATAAATAATTACTAAAATGAGTATTCATTGTTTATTATATGTCATGCATGTTAAAAATACTGTTATCCCTTTAAATACTTAGAAATCCTACAAATTAAGTAATAATGAAATTAAATATACATGTGTATATCTGTAGACTGTCATCTATTTTAAATTGTAGGGAGTTTTTCTAGGTTTAGACGAATAGTAAGCTATTCATTTAAAAGAAAAGAAGATACCCCACAGGAAATTAAAATGCATACACACTGAGCTAAAAGAGGTGATTATTTTATTTAAACATAGAGGTAATTTCATCCCCTTCACTCCCCTCTCCTTCCTTTCTCTTCCCTTTACATTCCTCTCTCCTCTTCTCCATCTCTCTTCCTGGCTCTTTCGTTCTCTTGTTTGTGTCTCATGTTTTTGTGTATGTGCGTCTGTATGCATAGCAACAGGAAACTGTATATGTGTAAACAATCTTTTAAGAAAGTGCTGATAATACTTTTTATTCCAACACAAATGTTCTGATTAATAAATGATGAGACTTTAACCCATGTTGTCTGATTTTAAGCAAAGTTTGGTAAATTAAATTAGTCTGTCTACAAAGCAGAGCCATTTGATTCAGGAAACAACTGAGGCTAATGAGGCTCTTTTGGTACCTCTGTCTTTTACAGATTTTCTGGTCAGATTAAGCCAAGTAAAATGAACTTAACTCAAAGCCTTGAAGACAGAAAAACTTAAAGTACAAGCTGCAGTATTCTCATTAGAAAGAATGACAGAGCAAAAGGCCTGAAGAAGGTTTCTGTGGTGTTCAGAAAACCATCAAGGAGGAAAGAGGTAGGATGTGAGGCTGAGAGATAGCCAAAGCCACTATGGCAGAGTCTTGTATACCATGATAAGTTAGAGTCCCTCTAAATGTAACAGGAAGCCAGTGGAAGGGTCTATGCAAGAAGAGAGTGGCAGGTCTTGATTTATATTTTAAAAGGATAAACTACCATGTTAAATGCTGCTGATTACTTGAGTAAGATGTTTACAAAGAAATCCAATTGGCAAAAGAGGTAATTGCTGACCCAGATAAGAAAGGAGTTTGTAGCTAGAGGAAGGTGTGGGAATCAAGACAGGGCATTGTTTTCTTTGTTTGTTTAAAGATGGGAGATTTTACAGTTTTTTTTTTCTTGTTTAAGAAAAACACAATAGTATAGTGTTTAATATCATAGAATCTGGAGCCACATTTTCTGGATTCAAATTCTGGCTTAATTCCTTTACCTGTAAAATGGTTTTGATAATCGTAAACCATAGAATTAAATAAGGATTATGAAATCAAGATGTGTAAAGCACTTAAAAATTTGCTGGGCATTATTGTAAGCATTTTATATTATTAACTATAAAAGATGAAGATATTTAATATAGAGGATATAGAAAAAAATGCCAGAGAAAAATCAGTTGAATGGGAGAGGGAATGGGAACTGGTGCACCATTAAGGATTTGACATTAGGTTGGAACAGGCATGGCTCATCCATTGGACAGGTGAGAAGTTGCTATGTGTGTTTGACAAGGTATGCACGTTAACTCTTCCTTGAGAGATAATTTATGTAAAAGAAAAAAAAACCTCTTTACTCATATTTGGGCAGGTGTGATTTATATCTTCCCATGGAGTGATACTATGATTTATTCAACATGTCTTTATCTGAATGACAAAACTAGAATAAAATACTTCACACTTTTACATATTTGTATTGGCCTTATTCCAAAATTCAATTTTCTGAAAATATAAAGCATATGTCTAGAACGTCTGCTATGAAAAAGTAGAGTGGGCTAATTTTATGACTGCTAATTTTCCTTTTGTTTTAAAGTATTTCAATATACTATGAATACGTAATTAGAAATAAACACATAAAGAATTGGATGGAGCCACTCTGTCTTTCATGGATAAAACCTTTATTTTTGTTTATTAAATAAGAAAAAAATGACATTAAAATCAACCAATTTTTCTTCCTTAGGCATTATCTTTAAACACTGACAGATTTACAATTAAAATAACAAAATACTTCTCACTGTGTTTTTTTAATATACAATAAGATACTGACTAAATATGCCAGTGCATTTAATCTTTTTTTATTGATCTATGTATTTTGCTTTGGTAATCAAAATTAGGAATGCTTTCATTTCAACAACCTAAATCAGCACTTGACTCCTGCCATTATGGTTAGGTAATATTTTGAAATGGAACAAACGTGTCATTAAGTAATTGAAAATAATATATGGGGGAAATTTTAAGATTTCAGGTCAATAATTATGGTTAGTTTTATGTAGTCCTTCACCTGATGGTTTGTAATGTTATTGTATAAGCCATCTTAATAGGTTTGTGTGAACTTTGAAGGAAAAATAATAGTTATATCTCTAATTCTAGTGCTACTCATAGTATCAACATATCTTTTGAGGACAGATACATCTCGAGGTTTTTCATGGTGTATTTGGGATCATCAGTAATTTTATAGCAAATATGGAAAAATATTTCAGAGACACATGAAACCATGAGATTACTGATACATTATTGCTCAAAAACATGTTTGTTTACAATAAAAATTTTAAGGCTAAAGCAAGCAATTCTATATTAAGAGTTCTGCAAGAAAGAAAAAAATGCTTACTAAGAAATTACTGGCTTTAAATAGAAACAAAATAATATCAACTCAGGACCTAAATTGCCATGAAAAGTGGCTTCCTCTCTTTCTCTCTCTTTACATGTTTATGCATGTGTATGTATCTGTGTGAACTTTTACATCTGAAATTACCTTATGTGTCATAATTATTATTTACTTAGTGTCATCTAAAGCAGGAATTGGTAGACTTTTTCTCTAAATACCAGTTTGTAAATTTACTTAGCCTCTGTGGGCTGCATGGTCTCTGTTACAGCTATTCCACTCCATATTTGTAGTGTGAAAACAACCATGAATAACATGTAAGCGAACAGGCATGGCTGTATTCCAAAAAAATTTCCTTTAGAAAACCAGGCAGGAGGCCAGTAATAGTTTGCCTACTCCTGCTATATTAGATTTTCAGAAGAGACACATTATTTAGAAAATTTGAATGCAATGGTTTTAATAAATTTGGAAAGCAAAAATACAGTTTAAAGAATTAGAATAAACAGGATACTATAAATTTATGTATAGATAAATTGTGGATATAGCCATAGCTATAAATTAAGATATGAATATCAATATTATTTTGGAGCAAATGAGGATAAGCAGAGGTCTTTGGTTTCAGTTTTAATTTTTGTTCATTTTGTTATACTTGTCTAAATAGCATACAGTTTTCAAAATAAGAGTTTTATAGAGAGAAATTTTGATGCCATCCTGAGGCAAAATTACACAAATAGAAGTGGGAGGGGGTATGCATGTGCACGTGCACACACACACACACACACACACACTTCAGTTAACTCAAATATATCTGCCTTACTATTTATTTTTTAATTCCTCTTCAAAACTTGCTGCCATGTTTGTAGCTATATTTAACAAAGTATTCAGAGAGAATAAATTCAGAATTAAATGTATTAGAAAGTTGTACTGGAAATGTGGATTCAGGTTTAGCTATTCTAAACTGTTTATTTTTCTGTCTTTGTAACATTTTTAAAGAACAAAATATTCTATCTAGTATTATAATATCTTAGATGTTAGCTTCAAATGATTATTACAGATCGTGTTTTCTGTCTGGACTTCTCCCCTATGCCTGTAAGAAGCTTGGGAAGGGGCCCTCTAGATGAGGTCAGAACTTATAAGCCCTTGAATCTGAAAGTGCAATGCACAGAAATAGAAATACTAAATAATATTTTACCAAATGTTGCTTCCAGGAATTTTATTTCTTATGGACAATGTATTAAGTGATGTGAAGAATTCACAAATTAATAGATGTAATCTCTGTGTTCAGCGAACTTACAAATTTGTAGATGAATGAGGGCAATAAAAATAATTTTCGTATTTCGAATTTAGAAATCTCTTTAAACAGAAAGGAGGGTATGAGTTTTCACATTCATTGTTCCAATTAACCAGGGTTCACAATATTAAATACCTGACAAGATCAAGTGGTACCACGTCACAGTAATGCCAGTTAAATAGGCATTTATAGAAGGTAGAGGGCATGCCTTTTTACAGGGGGTGACCACTACTTGTCTCCAAATTTATGTTGTTATGCATTTCTATAATTCAGCTGAAGCCAGATAATCACAAGTTTTCATTCAAAAATAAATATAGTACAGGCCAAACAAAATATATCTGAAGGTTGGAGTCAATATCTGGTGATTTTTGCATCATTGGTATTGACATATCAAGCTTATATAATCAGTTCCTCATCTTTCACATGATATAACTGAACATCATGGATATTAGATGTTTTCAAATTCACATGACCATAATGATGGAGAAAGGGTTCCTATGATAACTAATATAGGGTAAAATCTGGCTAACATCAGCATTCAGGAAGACACTGTGAAGATACTAATTTAAATGTACTCAAATGCATTGATGTCTATAGAACTGAGGACTGAGGAGTTGCCAGAGAAACAATCCTAATTTTCTTATGTACCCTTTTAGGTGCATATTACACATATAAGTCAGCTTAGTTTTACTTGGAATTAGACACCAGTATTACATACTCTCTACATGTCGCCTGCCCGAGCTTATTGCCTGCACTAATAGAGTCTCCAAAACAGGAGACTCCTCTGTTTTCTAGCATGACTCTCCCCAGCCTACCTGGGATTAATCTCTTACCTATCATAACACTTTCTGTCAATTTTGGAATTGGAGATTAAACAGCCCATAGGTCAGTCTTATCTGGGCATATTCTGTGAGATGTGAAATTTCAAACTTGTTGGTGGCAATATTTCTTACCATAAAAGAGGACCCAGTTTTCAGAGAGAAACAGATTAAGATGATCCACAGATAAAAGCATAGAATATGTAGAAAGAAAATATTGGCACTATCAGGCTCCTGCGGCCCAGGTAAACTAAACACCCCTTCTTCTTACTCATTTTAATGGTTTAATGGATCTTACTCTTTTTTTTTTCAGATGTGTAGTCTCATTCATTCTGTAGCCCAGGCTGGAATGTAGTGGCACAGTCTTGGCACACTGCAACCTCTGCCTCCTGGGTTCAAGCAATTTTCCTGTTCAGCCTCCCAAGTAGCTGGGATTACAGGCATGCACCACCATCCCTGACTAATTTTTATATTTTTAGTAGAGACAGGGTTTTACCTTGTTGGTCTGGCTGATCTTGAACTCCTGATCTCAAGTAATATGTCTGCCTTAGCTTCCCAAAGTGCTAGGGGAGCCACCGCACCCAGCCCTACCCTGGTTTTAATTGTCAGTATATCCCAGTACACTTCTGAAAACTCCCTTCTGAGTTTCCCTAAGATATTTAGAATTATAAATTGGATTTCTATCGCTTACCATCAAGGGGGTCTTGCCAAACACCACACACATGCGCACATGTATATGTTTATATATACAAACACATACTTTATTAAAAGGAACAGCATTTATTACCATATGCCCCTCCTCTCTCTCTATATATGAAGATATAGAGTAGTTCTAAAGTTCCCAAAGGTTACAGATTCTGCAGACAGCAAAAGTATAGTAAAAGAATGTTATGAAAAACTTTATGTAAATACATTCAACAAATTAGATAAAATAGAAAAATTACATTCCAAAGCACTCTCAAGAAGTATGACACCTGAAAAGCTTTATATTATTAAAGGAATTGAATGTGTATTTAATAGCCTATAAGAGAGAATTTTCTATGGGTTTCTCCATATCTGCATATCTTCTGAGCAGAGGCACTAACTGTCCTTT
The DNA here is from genome assembly GCA_963574635.1 of Cheracebus regulus. Taxonomy (NCBI): domain Eukaryota; kingdom Metazoa; phylum Chordata; class Mammalia; order Primates; family Pitheciidae; genus Cheracebus; species Cheracebus regulus. The sequence continues at coordinate 63,352 of CAUYQU010040691.1, forward strand.
GTTTCAGACTACGTTTTTAAGAATGTTTGTAGAGCAGTCTTGGAAGATAGAGGCAATGTTAGCCTTGGGAGAGTAAAAAATGTTTCCTTACAGCCTTGGATGACAGAGATAGTATCTGCCTCTAGAGGAAAAGACAGGCTCACCTACTGTCCAGGATAGCAACAAAGTTTCTACAGACCATTAAAAAAATATGTGGGTTCCATTAACTAAAGGTGTCTCTCAAATAACGCAGCTCATTGCATATACAGGCATCTATCTGGGTCCAACAGGATGACATATGAACTTAAGTGAAAAGGGAAATGACACAAATATGCTTGTCTTGTGTCCTCTTTCTGCATCCATGAAACTGTGTCAGGCTAAATTGTTGGCTTGCAAATTGTCTAAAATCTCAGCCCCTTCCTTGTTTTTGACAAAACTTTTACACACATAAAACTCAAGGCCCAGATGGCCTTATCTATAGATGTTTGCATATCTAGCAAACAGGTATGCAAGAAATTATATCAATTCTACGCAAATCCAGAAATTTCAAAAAAGAGTATTTCTCTACTAATTTTGTAAAGCCAGTATTGTAAGGTATCAGTATTACCCTGATAGCAAAACCATATATATTACAAAAATAAAATCATAGACCAAAATTCTTAATGTATATACATGAAAAAATTCTGAACAGAATTTTAGAAAATTTCTCTTATGTGAGAGAAAATGTATGCTTATCTTCAATAGTCACAGAAAAGGCACTTGAAAATATCCAATATCCCGTTGTGATAAAAACTTTCTTCAGGTTAAAAATGCAAGGAACTTCCTAAATATAATAAAGGGCATCTAAAAATACCTGTAAGTTAATGTCATACCTACTGGTAAAAGCATCAAAGATTTCTTAGATATGACACCAAAAATATGACCTATAGAATTCCAAATTGATAAATTGAAATTATTAAAATCATAAGTTCTACTTTACGAAACTCATGTACAGAAAATAAAAAGACAACACAGGAAGAAAAATATTTGCAAGTGACATATCTAAAAAATAACTTCTATCCAGAATATAAAGAATTCTTGAACCAGGTGTTGTGGCCCACACCTGTAATCCCAGTACTTGGAGAGGCTGAGGTGAGTGAACTGCTTGAGCTCAGGAGTTCATGAACAACCTGGGCAACATGGTGAAATCCCACCTTTACAAAAAATAATAATAAAAATTGGCCAAGTGTGGTGGACTTGTAGTTCTATCTGATCATGAGACTAAGGTGGGAGCCTCCTTTGAGACCAGAATTCTGGGCGGCGGTGAGCTGAGATGGTGCCACTACTCTCTACCCTGAGTGACAGAGTAAGACCTTGTCTTAAAAAAAAAAAAGATTAAAAAAAAGGGTATTTTAGCAAACACCATACCAGATTGGGAATATAAAAGGCAAATGAGCATATGAAATTTTACTTAATATCATATATCATTAGGAAAAGAAAAATTAACGTTTTTCTCATTTGTGAGATGCTATTACACACCGATGAGAATGGTTAAAAGTAAAATGAGCAACCCTATCAACAGTTGGCAAGGACCGCTCCCATTGCTGGTGGAAATGTGAAACAGTACAACTACTTTGGAGAACAGCATGGAAATATTTTGAAAGTGAACAAAACGGAAGTTTCAGAGTGAACTAGTTTAATATAAGCAACATTTAAATATTTGGTTTTAATCCCCTTATTTTATAAAGTGTATGTGTCTGCAGAATCAGTGAATAATAGGACTTATTATTCAAGAATATGAGAATCAAGTGAGATAATTTACCTGAGTATAGTTTATAAATATAAATCTGTAAACCTAAAGATGAAGTATTTTATTTGACTTTTGTCCTTCTTATAGTAGCTGTAGAGCCCAAAATTGGCCCAGCTCTACTAGGGTATAGCACCAAATATATATGAAAAAGATGTAAGGAGAATTGTATTGTTTTTTACAAGGTTATAAAGCATTTTCAGTAGCATATAGTTAATGAAATTCCTCATCTGAGGTTAAATAGGTATATCAATGCCACTGCAGAAAAAAATAAATACAAAGATTGGACCACTATGAAGAATGAAAATAGGCAACTTATGGATAATGTGTCACCTGTAGAAGAGTCCAGGATGATCGTAGAGAAATAAAAATCACAAATCTCTAAGAATATTTTATCTCTTATGATGTTAGTTCAGTGATTAACAAAGCCCCTTTTCCTTTTCTAAAATGAGATGAAAAGTAAGAAAATTTGTACCTTTCTTAGTATGAAAATGCATGAGGAAGGAAGAACTCAAGTTGCTAAACCGGTTATTACATGGATAAAGCAGAACTGCCCTTTTCTAGTAATTATTTCATTAAGTGAGCATTTATTGAGCACCTACTGTATATGTCAAACATGGTGCTAGTTGTTTTAAGACTATTTGTTATAATTCTGTGTGACTGGATTTTGCGAATCCAGATTAACTTTTGTGTTTTATGTATGTGTTCTTACAACTCCAGAAATTTGTGGCAGATTTTAATTTATATAGAGTCTTAGTATTGCTCTATGTCACTATGTGACGTGGTTATATGCACTGAATGTACAGTGCACGCAGTGCATGGATTTTTGTAGTCTTGAAAGGAGAGTCATAGCTTCCTCAAGGACCTACGTTAGTACAAAATATCTCGCTGAAGAGAGACTTTCAGTTAAGCACACAGTTGCAGGGTACTTTTGAGGTATTCATTGGAGAGATATCTCACAGAGAAGAAAACAAATATTGTCCAAATGCCTGCTGTTTTATACTAAGCTTCTAAGAAAAAGCTGTGTGATACCATCTCTTTATCACTGCTATGTTTTAAAAAAAAAAAAACTCAAATAATTAACTATCCTAGCTCCAGTGAAAGGTCATCAAAGGGCCAAAGGATGAAAAGCTGGGGATAAGAACCTGGAGCAGTTTACTTTGAAGGCCCCAAGCACATAACATAGATGGTCTAATGAATCCCTGCAATGGTTCCATAAAATAGATATGGGATAAGTATTGTCATTCTTTCAGTGCTTTGCAGGGGAAATATAAAAATCATCAAATAGAATTTTCAAGCCCCTTACTCAAAGAGCTCAGTGTTGAATTTTTCTTCTGAGCTTTGGGCTGCTCCCCCAGATGTCAGAAAGTATGAACCATAATATCTCAAGGGCATGTTTGATATGATTCACATAGGGCAAAACAGATTGCAGAAATTTATAACCTTTTTTTGAAGAGAAAATAGAAGCTATATTCAACAAGAGATGGAGAAAAGTGAATGCTATTGAGCAATAATCACCAGCAAGCTGAGAGAACTGCAAAGGCTAGAACTCCAACTTCTGAACAGAAAAATTTTGATCAGACACAAGGTAAAAATAATTTTTAAGAGCTGAGGAAAGACGTGACAGAAGCAGGTACGATCCTGAAATGTAAAAGATATAGGAACTCCTCTAAGAAGAAAATATGCCTACCCTTCATTAGTTGAACAGATGGTTCCTTGATTTTTTAATTCTAAAATAATTACCATATGAAGAAAGAAAAATGTGTCAATTTTTATAGGAAGATAAGGAAGTAAAATGAGCACGAAGATTACAACTTCTGATGAACTGTATTATTGAAATAGAGTTTCTGGACTGTCTTCAACATGAACTCTACCTAGGAATATTACAGTGTCTTCCTCTCAATATCTAGGTATGTGTCTTAAACACACTACAACCTCATACAGAGACATTCAAATACACATACACATGCATGTACACACAGAGATTTCTATTATACAGAAATATATTGAGCAACTTCTTTGTGCTGGTCATTATCTTTGGAACTGTATATGTATTCATCTGATTCCCATACTAACACAGAAATACTTCAACCATTTTGGTCTGGTTTCATCAGACCATTTAACTAGGCTGAATTAACTACAGTTTATGTTATTTAAATAAATAACACATAATAATTACTTTCAGTACTGTATATCCAGTTAATTTAGGTTTTTAAACATCCATGTGTTGTGTTAATAATTTTCATCTCCTTCTTGCCTTTTTTTTAATCTTTCTCTTGTCGTAGTCATTTATCCTCTTAGCTTAAATACAAGAATCCATAGTTATTTGTGTTCCAGTTATTTATGTAGGAATGGGGGCCATTTGTTCTCTTGGGCCTAATAATACTAATCCTAATTGTAGAAGAACACAGGAAAAGTGTGACTAAAGTTTATTGATTGGCAAGATATTTGTGCTTTACTCTTTCCTAAGAACCCTTTGTGATGGGTTGCTTGAGATTCTTCTTTTTAAAAATTGTGGTAATTCTGTGTATTTCACAGCTAAATAAATCATTGTTAGATTTTTAAAAACAAAATATACTTAAATAGGTAGATAGAGCTAGATCAGTGCCTGTCATGTAGTTAATCCTCAGAATATGTAATTACTCTTCCTTCACTTGTCCCTTATTTATGTTTTAATTAGACTTAGGTGATTTTCAAGTGGTAAGTTATATTCTCAGATTAGTCAGTGGTTTGTTTGCTGCCTGTCTTTCTGGGAGTCTCCCAAATCAAGCTCTATTAAACACTTTATTACAGAAAAGGATTCCTTATGTTGTCTTAGTTATATTTACACTGAATAATAAGTTGACAGCAAACTGAACATGTCAGTTCTGTTACATAAAATTATCAAGTTATAACAGTTTTCTAAAATAAACATATAAATAACAGCTGTCATAAAAACCAGAGATCAGAAAGCTTTTTCTAAAAATATCCAGATAGTATATGTTTTAGACCATATTGCTGCCATCATATGGCTCTGTCACTGTGGCATGAGAGCCACCATAGGCAAGACATTTAAAAAAAAAAACAAGTTTGGCTCTGTTCCAATTAAATTTTATCTACAAAATCTAGTGGTGGGCTAGATTTGGCCCACAGATCGCAATTTGCCATCTCCTCATCAAAAACAATGTTTTAAGTGAATAATGACTTGAAAACTCACTGATGTGTCCCAGAAGAACTTACTAAAGTCCAGTAGAACAGAAGTTATCAATTGAGTACAAACTTTTTGTGGACAGGAATGGCCTGTTTTTTTCTTTCCATATTTTGTGTTTTATATACAGTAGATGTTCAGTAATTTTATTTTCACTCAGTTATATGAGAATATTTAGCACCTAAAATATAAATAAATGAATTCGTACTTTGATTATATGAAAAATAAAACAATACTTTTTATGGGTGAGCACTGAAAATACAGTAATTCTTCTAGTTTTTCTGTTGACATTCAAAAGAGAATATACTTAATAAAAACAATTCTGATCTTCTTAAGTAGGCACTGAATACAGATAACAGAACATATCAGAAGAGACAAATAATATGTTTATTTTGTCAATAGACGTAAAAACTTGATACATAATGCTAATTTTATTTCTGAGACTGGTAACAGTTCTTGAGGTACTATGTGATAGAGTAAGTGAAAAAATGAGTTTGAGAAAATTGTGTGAAACAGAAAAAGTACAACTAGAAGTGGAAGTTGAAGTCACATAAATTGAAGTTAAAAACAATTTGAATAAAAAGTTATTACAGTCTCACAGAAAATAAAGATTGCATACTACGAAAGCAAACATTTAAACTGAATGTTCAACATGTAAGATAGTAGGGAAACACTTTTCCTGTTTTACTTGGTTGTTTGTCTTGTTTTCAATTAGAGAAGAAAATACTATTTCACTACCATGAAAAAAATGCACCTAAAAATGCAGATAAAATTTCATAGTTCATTTTCATCCAAACAATGAGAGTAGTTTGAATATGCTAGAGAATGGGGACTTTGACCAAAAATTTGGTAATATAATTAAGATCAGATGGGAAGCAATCCTATTTTAAAATTGTAACAAAAGAATAAAAGAAGATATAAAGACAAAAAGTAAGTTATTATTTAAATTTTGTTTTGCACTGGCAAGAACCTCCTGTACAATGTTAAACAGAAATACTGAGAAGAATGTTTTTTGCCTTGTTCCTGTCTTACAGGAAAAGTATTCAAAATTTCACTTTGAATTCTTGGCATAAGGCCAAATTGATCATGATTTATGAACATTTATATATATTTTTGGATTTAGTTTATTAAAATTTTGTAAGATTTTTTTCATATGTGTTTCTGATGTATCTTTTTTTGGTGGGTACTATTCCTTTTTTGATAGGGTCTGTCCCTGTGCCCCAGGTGAGAGTGCAATGACTCAGTCATATTTCACTATGGCCTCTAACTCCTGGACCCAAGCAATTCTCCTCCCTGAGTATCTGGAGTAGGTAGGACTACCACTCATGGCTAATTTTTTTTATTATTATTATTATCTTTTGTAGAGAGAGAAGTCTTGCTATTTTTCCCAGGTTGGTCTAGACTCCTGTCCTCAAGCAGTTCTCCCAACGTCAGCCTTCCAAGTAGCTCTGTGCTATTCTTTATTCCTAATGTCTGTTATTATGGTAATTCTGGCCTTTTAAAATTAGTTGTATATTTTCTCCTCTTCCAGAGACTTTGCAACTTGGTATCTTTTCCTAGAAAACCATCTGGACATGGAGTTTTCTTTGTTGAAGTGTTTTAACTAAAATTTATTTACTAGAGACAAAACTATTTAAGCTTACTGCATACATTTGTGTCATTTTATTCCTTGCTGAGAATCTTGATTTTTAGGGGATATGAAAACATACCCAGCTAAACATACTTACCTTTCCATACCCCTTTGTAGGTAGGAGTAATGATATAACACATTTCTGGCCAATGGGATACAAGAAAAGGTAGGCTGGGATTTTAGAATTTTTTCTTTCTAAAACTAACTCTACCCCTCCACCATTTCCATTTCAGTTTCCAAGGACATAAGCTAACTTGAAGGAAAGGTGGAGCAGACAGACAAAATCTGAATCTTCTATGATATACTCCATCAGCTGTAATACCTGTGAAATAAGTCTAGACTTCTTATGTGAGTTAAACAAGCTGGTAGTTTTATGCCACTGTAGGTGAATATGAAACATGAATATATGAAAAAAGGAAATAAATGATCTTTGGAATAAAGACACTTCTACATTTGTAAATAATACATTTCTTGTTATTAATAATAAAGTTTATTAAGATTAAGTATTAAACTTAAAGTCTGCTATGTCATATTTACTAAGAAATAACTAGAATTTGTACAAGTCGGCTAAATCCAAACCACTGATAAAGAAGTAGATTCAATATAAGTTTATATTGCAATATCTATGTGGCTAGAGGACATAGCATGAAGACTGTTAGGGTTTCTTTCTTTCTTTTCTACTTTAACTGCTTTGCCCTATATGTTACCTTAAAAAAGCCGTTAAAATGTCCTTTTCTTGAATAATGCTTTAGAATATTAATGATGTGTTTGTAGTAGGTTGAAACATCTTGTATTTACAACAAAACCATCTTCAAATAATTTCAAGTTTCTTATAAAATGGATTGATAGCCAAAATATCATTTGAAGCTATCTATGATATAGTTACCTGGTAAGAAACAGGATGAGACATTCTTCGTTTAATCAGAGACAGTGTAAAAGTGATATACATAGAAAAATAACGCAAAATCAAGAATTGTTATCATACTTTTAAACTTTTTTTTTTTAACTTTTCACTTCAGGTGACACATGATGTGGTTAGGTAGAGGACAGAAAAAATATGAGCAATGCCACAGAGTTTCCTAAAATGACATTTTTATTCCCTCAAATATATTCTGACAGATCTAATGATTAATGCTTACATAAAGAGAAAAGAATAAGAGAACAAACATTTTTTTAAATGCTATATATAAGATATGATGATCTCATTTAGAGCTCAGAGGTACTGACAGGGAAGCTTATTACCTGCATTTCATAGGTGAGAAAATTGAAGCATTGAAAATCATATAATTTATCAAAAAACTTTAGACTAAGAAATAAAATAACTATTAACAAAATATTAGTGAATAATTTCAGTATTCATTAAATCAAATGTCTTAATATATATTTGTGAATTTGTACAAATGTATACATTTACATATTAGTGAAGCTATATGAAATAGTAAATTCTCCAAAAAATGGTAGCTGTAAAAGCAAATGGATATTTAATATTTATAATAAATTTTAAAATAAAAATTATCCACTTATTTTTCTAAACACTGAGTTATTGTCACAGAAATGTTTTCTGTTGAAGAAAACCAGATGATGAATAGTAATGTATGCCAATAATAGCAGAAAATAGAATCATTTTCGGTCTACATTATTATTTTCCAAAGCCACAATGTTGTTATGTATTTAAAATGAAACATGTTAAATTTATTGTAAGGAAGAATAAAAACAGGGAACAATAATAATTCTGTCAGTATGACAGCATCTAATTGGTTAAAAGCAGTCATAGATTAAATACTGGATTTTGAATGGATGTGTCAAGTCAGACTGTGATTTGTGAATGATAAGATAATTTTGTGGTACTGGTAACTTATGCATATGGATATTATAATTATTATACATTATGTTAAGCTTATAGAACTAATCTCCCCAGCCATATGAACTTTCACAACAACACTGTGTTTACTTACAGCCAACACAGAAAATTACTGCTCAAATCCTTCTTTAAGAAGTGACTTTCTAAACAAATGATACTTGGCTAGGTGACAGCTTCTAACTCTTACTTACTAATAGTTTACCTCTGGTTGTGAGCTTAGGTTATACTCTTCTAGAAATGGCCCTCGTCGGTGACTAAACAGGACTGAGATACAAGCACCTGGCCATTTAAACATGGTATGGCCCTCCTTTTATGGGCAAATCTTTGCTGTAAAACCCTACTCTGATCTAGTAAAGACCTTGTTAGATCTACTTAGTGGTCCTACCACTTCACCTGATCAAATTTGTTTTCTCCCTTCTCTTTTCTTAGCTTTTACACTCTAGGAATATTTTGTACTCCTAACTCATGCAGCATCTCCTTTCCACAGGACAGACTTTAACACAGAAGTTTCAAGAGTCATCTGAGAAAGCAGGGGGCAGGATGGAGTTTAGGACTTGATGACTTGTGTGGCTGGCAATGAGGTTCCCATGCTGATTGGGCAATGGTATTCCCTGGAACAAGGTGGCAGCCCAATTGCTAAAACTTTCCTCAGTGCTGACTTGACAGAATGTTCCAATAAAAAGAAACACCCTAGTCTGCACAATGATACAAGACATTGGGAAAACCCAGAGATGCAGAAATGGGAGGAGGAGGAGATGAGAAAGGCATGTGTATGAAAAATTGAATAGAATAAGCTGGTTGTTGTTAAGTTGTGTTGGTGTCAGAGAGACAATAATAAGCTAAAGGCTTATCAGACAAGTATAAATGTGAAGGTCAAAGGCTCTCTTTGATACTGTACAATAAGAGAAGCAGCTGAACACCAAACTCAATATTTGGTAAGCAGACTGGCTAAATTTCAAAGACAAGGCAATGGTCATCTGAGACAAGTCTGTAATGGCAAAGTTTGGCCCTGGGCAGTGGTAACATGCCTGGCTATCGGTCAGGGATCTGGAAAGAAAAAGTTATAAGATGGACATTAAGGAGTTCTGTGTGGAGGCATGCAGATGAACATTTTGAAGTAGAAAAAAAAAGCACAAAGATTTTAGAATTTAGGTTCATGTCCTCAGAAAAGCATCCACCATAGAGGAAGCAACAAATAATCAAACATAAAAAGTTAAAGTAGCCAGCCTTTGTTACCAGTCATCCTAGAATTGGCATAATGTACCCATGAAAGGAATAGCCACAGTAGTCAGTGATTAATTCTAGCAGGGATAGATAGCTATTCATGACTAGGTTTGCCTTTTCTGTTTAGTGGAATTTCAACCAGAACTATTATGAGTGCTTATAGAATTACACTTATCACAGCATTCAACCAGAAGAGACCCACTTTATAGCAAAAGAGGTATAGGAGTGGAATCAATGTCCTATCACATGCTGCAGCACTCTAAGGCAGCTGGCCTTATAGAATGCAAAACGGACTTCTAAATGTGCAGCTGAAGTGCCAGCTCAGAGAAAGCACTCAGAATTTTTGAAGTACCCTATTTCAGCTCACAAAATATTTGTGAAACCAGATATTCCTAGGGTACCATATTCCCTAAAGGCAGTATATGTGAGTTCAGGAAGCACATACTTTGTTTATGCCTTATAAGCACTCTGAATTATCTACTTGAGAATTTTATTGTTTCTTCCCACAGCAAATCTGGACTATGTGGGGTTGTAAGTTCTGGACCTAAAAAGAGGCACACAATTACCAGGCAGCACAGGAAAATTCCCATTGAACAACTTGTTTGTTACAGTTGCTGCCAGGACTTCATGGATTCATTTTGTCCAGGAACTAGCAGATACTGGCAAAGTTAATCAATTTTGACCATCAATGGTACCTTTCATTTGGTGGGCTGAGGGAAGTATGTTTTGATCCCAGATCAGCTACTTGGGTACCTGCTGACAATCTCATGCTCCATCTTAAATGTCGGTAAACACATGCTATAACTTGAGACTGAGAAGGTATAATTAAATAGGGTTCAGATGCCTCTAAAATAAAGATTTCTGTTATACATCTAGTTAAGCCACGAGCCTTGGTGTTAGCTGAAGAGGAGATTCAGAATAGATTGTGAAGGAAAAGGAGTATGAGTACCAGTGATGGGCCTGAGACCAACTTTAGTGACAGGGACTTTAGTTTTTGTTACTGCTTTCCCATTTCAGTTTCCCTTTAGGCAGAAAGGCCCACAGTAAACAGGAAATAGCTTATCATTGAATCTCTGCAGAGTTGTAGATCTATCTGCATGGTACAAAAATGGACTGAGATGGTCATGAGAAGGTGCCTCATAGACCTTAAACTTTGAGGGTGATAATGACAAAGTTCTGTTTGTTACACTCTGAAATTTATCTTCATGTTTGTATCAAGGTACACTTACCTCAGACTGCTGCCAGTCAATGACTGATTATTGTAAAGAAACGAATGCAGCCCATTCCTGAAAGAGATGTGAACCCTGGTGGCTGACATTGGCTTGAGGATGCCCCTGCACTCCTACTAACCTTTGCTTAGACTGCATGGCAGTGAAGGACATTTCTACCTAATGTTCTCTTCTTCTTCCCTCAGGATTATATTTGCATACTTTTATGTTCTCTGTCTTCCAAAATTCCACTTTTGTTTTCTTCACGCAGGTGGTTCTTGTAACAAAAATTCCAGAATATTTAGTTTTATCCTTTTGTTGCTATTTGGAGTATCAAGACTAATATATTCTGTAAGACCAGAAGACTCATCAGAGTATTATTTTACATAGAAATGCCCAGAGGACAAAACAGTCAACAAGTCATCAGGAATTTGGTGATGAGAGTCATAAATGCATAAACTATGAAGTTCAATGGTAGCTGTCTCCTAAGGGCTAGGGTTGATATAAGGGGAAGTGAACATATAAGGTGGTTGATTGACATCATTGAAATGATGGGACTGTTATTAGCATTGTTTATTGCCAGAAGCCGGAAGATTGCAATTATGAAAATGAAGCGAATTTAATCTTTAGAGACTCAGATGAAATAGTTATAGCCACAGTAAAAATTCAGAATCCTTTGTCCAAATTATCAGACATGAGTCAGTTTTCAGACACTGAATCTGTGGATTGATAGAAAAAGTAACTGAGTCTCAGAGTGAAGGCTCTTAACATCATGGGGTATATGCAAATAATGATTCCTCCATCCCTAGTCCCAAAAGGCCTATAGACCAAACATGGTAGACGTCTTATTCAAAAATTATCAAGAATTTCAAGACAATGACGACAAAGCATTAAACCAAGTGCAGGACCCTCCTGAGCATGGGTTCTGTATGTCAGCATAGGTCACCTGTCCATGAAATCGGTGCTGCCTACAATTTGTAACTTGGGTGATCTACATTGTGAAATAGTAGCGGTGAGACTTTTTGAAGACTGTTAGAGAAAGGGTCTGAGTTACTGTTGATGTAAAAACTCTGAAATCTTGTTATGGCCCAATTGTGTGACAGCAAATTGGGTTTAGGTAATAAATGGAACCTTGGCCTCAAGTCCAGTGTACAGTGGGTCTATTGGATTCTTGGTTCCACCCAGTGGTCATTTCCCAGTCTCTGAATGCATGAGGGAGACTGATAGACTTGGCAGTTGAAATAACTCCATATTGGAGTTAGAGCTATCTCAGTGGAAAAGCCAAGAGGAAGAAAACTTGCCCCCTGGCCAACATAGTAAATTAAATACAATATTTTATTGGTAGTGAAGACTAATGCTACACTTAAACATCTAAAGAATACAGGAATAGTAATTGCTGTCATACCTCTTGTTAATTTTCCAGTCTGGCCCTTGCAGACACCAGATGGATACCTGAAAACAGTAGCCAACCAGTTACAGGCCCAGTAAAATCAGAACCCCACTGCTAGCTGAGGTTATTGTATTGTTAGAGCAGCTACATGTGGTCTCAGGTGCAGGATATGTAGTTGTTTGGCAAATGCATTCATTTCTGTCTCAATTCAGAAACACAATCAGCAATAGTTTCATTAAGACAAAATAGATGCAACCTCACTTCCAGATACTCATCAAAAAAAAAAATGAAGTCAGGGTCTCAAAGAGATATTAGCATTCCTATGTTCATTGCAGTACTACTCACAATAGTCAAGATGTACAAACAATCTAAATGTCAATAGATGGAGAATAAAGAAAATGTGGTATATATACACAGTGGAATACTATGCAGCTTTATAAAAGGAAGTGCTGCAGTGTGTAACAATACAGATGAACATTGCGGACATTTTGCTAGGGGTTGCATTTAAAATAGTGAAATTCATAGAATCAAATAGTGGAATGGTAGTTACTAGGGACTGTGGGCAGAAGGAAATGCAGAGTTGCAAATATCAATGGGTGTAAAAGTTTCAGTTATGCAAGATGAATAAGCTCTAGAGATTTGCTGTACAATGTTGTGACTACAGTCAACAATCATATATTATACACTAAGAAATTTGTATGATAGTAGATCTCATGTTAAGTGTTCTTACCACAATTTTTTTAAAAAGACAAAATTGTACACAGCCTTATCCCAGGTCTATCTTAACTTTCCTGCTCTGCCACAGCGTACTCCCAAGAGAACCAGATAGCCTGGACTTCCCTCAGAACACTGCATTAATCTGTTCTATCAGTAGTATCGTGTGGGTCAAGCAGGATAAGCAACACATGGCTAATGTACTAGAAATCTGGGTAAGCTACATATATGCTAGAAGGTAGGAGATAAACTATAAAGACTCAGAGACCTGCCACTTAAGTCTTTTCATGCTTCCAGTGGCAAATCTCAGGAAAAGCTTTCTTAATCAGAAATACATGTAAGAATCAAGATATTTCAATGCCCTGCTAAGCATACTTCCATAGATACTAGACACTCAACAATATATTTTAGCTGGGTAAATGCAAGATGACCATGAAAAGGAAAAAAAAAAGCAGAAATAAGCCATTTATCAGAGCAAAGTAGTACAACTAGAATGGAAGTGAAATTTATGCTCTGTAAAGAAGAGGCCTAAAGAGGTTTTGCCCACAATGAAGTATATGGGAAGAGGGAGCTACACATACTAAAAAACACATTCTCTCCTAGTGATGGAATTTAAGGGATTGGTTTTTCTGAGAGTCATATATTCTGTAGTTTAGCATTTTCATGCATATATTCATTTATTCATTACTGTCACTAGCTGCATTGCAAGAATATTTGAGATGGTTTAGTGAGAATTGTGAATTTGCTTTTTTTTTTTTTAATATCACAACCTGTGCATGACTTTATTTGAGACAGTATCTTACCCTGCTGCATAGGCAGAGTGCAGTAGCATGATCATAACACACTGCAGCCTTACCTCCCAAGCGCAAACTACACTCTTGCCTCAGCTTTCTTAGTGGCTGGGACTGCAAGTGTGCCATGCCACACCTTGCTAATTTTCGATTTTTTTTTTTTTCTGGAGAAGGAGGGTCTCACTATGTTGCCTGGCCATGTCTCAAACTCCTTGGCTCAAGCAATCCTCCTGCCTTGACCTCCCAAAGTGCTGGCATTACAGGCGTGAGCCATCATACCCAGCCATGTACGACTTTAAATATAGAAAATAATCCAGGTATCTTCAGAACACTCAAAATTAATTTTGCAGTGAAAGGCACTAAGGAGAAAGAAAAAATAAAATTTACCTTAATGAATCTGTTAGTCATCTTTCATTGAAATTTTAGGGAGAACATAGAGTTGTTCCTATTTTTTGAAACACAAAAGATCAATTTTTCTTTTTGTTCATTGTTCTTTTTAACATATAAGCAAAAATATTTTTCTTGATTTTAGTATTTAGAATTTTTTATTTTACTGCACACATTTTTAAATCCATGTTAACCTAGTTCATTTTTAAGATTCATAAAACCATGCATCCTTCATGTAATCTCTGTGATTTAACTATGTATTGCACATCCTAAGTCTGTATCAGGTTGTTTTTCTAGACATTACCATAATCCCCAATTTTCCAGTTAAATTCATAAGTATAAATATTTTATCACCTGTTAACATTATTGATAATCTCAATAGTTTTCTATTTTTTATAATTATTGACAATTGTGTAATTGCTTATTTTTGGCTAAACAGGCCGATTTTCTTCTGTATTTGGCTTTGTTTTTAGTATTTCCTTTTCTTTTAGTAAAGTTAATAATTCTAGACATTTTTAACATTTTTTTTCCCTAACACTGTACTTATACTCTCAAACAATTCTTGACATACTGCTTCTTAGATTGGAGATATACTAAAAGTACCAACCTAAAATTCAGTAAAAATGCAAACCTAAAATTTATATTCAATTTTTGAATCTTGATATAATCAACATCCTCAAACTACATATAAAATGTTGATGCTGTTTTAAATTTTTTTCTGGAACTGGTCATGTTATATATATATAATTTATTGCATTTTAAGTTCTGGGGTACATGTGAAGAACATGCAGGATTGTTGCATAGGTACATACATGGTAATGTGGTTTGCTGCCTCCATCCCCATCACCTATATCTGGCATTTCTCCCCATGTTATCCCTCCCTGACTCCCTACCCCTCACTGTCCCTTCCCTAGTCCTCCCCGACAGACCCCAGTATGTGATACTCCCCTCCCTGTGTCCATATGTTCTTATTTTTCAGCACCCGCCTATGAGTGAGAACATGAGGTGTTTGATTTTCTGTTCTTATGTCGGTTTGCTGAGAATGATGGTTTCCAGGTTCATCCATGTCCCTACAAAGGACACGAACTCATCGTTTTTTATGGATGCCTTTTTATTACACAGTTAAATATGTTTATAAGGAATGAAAGTATCAAGTATCCTTCTTACCATAGGAGGTTTGCTATTAAGTCCCAAATAAAAAGTAGTTGAATTATACAAATAATTTTCCTTAAAAAAATCGAAATATCCTGTGATGGTTAATATTATCAATTTGATTGGATAAAATGAACAGTATTTTGTCTGGGTATAACTGGGTGTTTCAGGAAGAGATTAACATTTGAGTCAGTCAACTGGGAGAGGAAGACTCGCCCTCAGGAAGACCCATCCACAATGTGAGTGGGCACCATCCAGTCAGCTGCCAGCGCAGCAAGAAAAAGCAGGCAGAAGAAGGTGGAAGAAGCTGACTTGCTGAGTCTTCCAGCCTTCATCTTTCACCCATGCTGGTTGCTTTCTACTCTCAAACATCAGACTCCAAGTTCTTCCACTTTTGGACTCTTGGACTTAAAACTAGTGGTTTGCCAGGAGCTCTTGGGCCTTCAGCCACAAACTGAAGGCAGCCTGTTGGCTTCCCTACTTTTGAGGTATTGGAACTCAGACTGGCTTCCTTGCTCCTCAACTTGCAGATGGTCTACCGTGGGACTTCACTTTGTGATCCTCTGAGTCAGTACTTCTTAAACCCTCTCCATATATACATACATCCTGTTAGTTCTTTCCCTCTAGAGAACCCTAATACATATTCTGATCTGAAATCACCTGTTTGAAATCAGAAAAGGAAAAGACCCCTTTTTTTTTCATATTTGAAAGAAGAGTAAGAGAATAATAATGGTTCAAACCTTTTCATTCAGACTTATTAAACCAAGTTTATTTTAATCAAGTATAAAATAAATAAAATACAGTAAATTAGTGGAATAAATCTGACAGATCATCAAAACTTATTTCAGACTTACATTAAATGTAAACATGTCAACAAAGCTCAATGGATGAGAACCGTATCACAAAGGAATAAATGAAGACATGGCTTCAAAAACATTACCTATTTAAGTATCTCTCTCAGTCTGTCTCTATCTGTATATGTATATCTGGCTCTCATTTTCCCATTCCTGCTCTCTCTGTATGTGTGTGTGCCTGTTTGTGTGTGGGGGTGTGTGGGGGGCTGTCTCTCTTTCTCCCTGCAATTTTCTTACAACTGACTTCTGCATAGGTAAATTTGTTCTCTCCTATTAGACTCTGGAAACTTGAAGGAGCAAGATCCTAAAGAGAAAAGATAAACTGAGGCTGACACAGCTTTATTTTTATTGTCTCAGGATTTTTGCCAAATCCATTTCTATATTGGGTTAGAGGATGAATTCTAAGCAGAAAGACTCTGAGTAATAGTATAGTTGTTAGATGTCTCTCCAGACTAAGGAAACAAAGCTTCTAATTCAGAAACTGCCAGGGAGGGCAACCCCATTGAACACATCTGGCCCTCAATTGAAACTTCTAGGCCCTAGAGGGAAGGCAAATAATAATAAGAGAGAGATTGAACAATAAGACTCCTGCCTCAAGTCCCATTGGTCCATGACTAGATCATGGCAAGCACTCCCAACACCATTTACCTAGGCGAAAAAACTAACCCTTTCTGGAGGAAGAAAATGTTATTGTAATATTTTATAATTCTTAATGTGTAATTTCTTGTGTTTAAAGAGAAATTTTTAGGCATTCCAGGAAACAGGAGCATAAGAGAATCAAGAGAAAAAACAAATAACTAGAAACCTCACAGATTTTCCAGTTATTAGAGTTAGTGGTAAAATACTTTAAATATTATTGATGTTTATGAGTAGATATTTTAGAACTTAAAAAATACCTTTATGAAGTTAAGAAATTAGTAAATGTTTTTGATAGCAGATAGCAGATTAAATATACCCAAACACTGTATTTGTGAACTGGAATATCAGTCAACAGAGAATGTCTAAATGCATCACAAAAAGAAAAAGAATTTTAAAAAATTGAACAAAAATATTTTATTGTATTTGTAATCCTAGTTCTAGGAGAAAAACAAATTACACAGACATAATATTTGAAGAGATAATAGCCACACATTTTTCAAAAGTGATGGAAAGAAATGAAAAATGAAAACAACAGCATCAAAATCTCAGAAACTGAAACAAAATAACCATAAATAAAACTACATTTGACAAATTGTAACCCAATTGTTTATGCAAAGACCAGAAAATAGTTTTAAAGCAGAAAGAGAAAATAAAGGTAACAGTAACTTTCACAATTTTCTTAACAAAATTAACATAATTCAGCAGCTGACCTTTTGAAAAGTATGATACATTTCTGAGGCAATTCTCTTAATATACATAGTCAGAAATTTCTGTATTTATATTTATTCAGGTCTATCATATTTACATTTGTGAAAGTTAAGCTATTTCAACATTTAGTTCTTCTTCTCTTTCCCTGACATTTATTCATTAATTCCCTTATTTTACTATGGTGGTGCAAACGTAATTGAGATTTTTGCCATTAATTGTAATATTGATATATACGTGTGTGTGTGTGTGTGTGTGTGTGTATATATATATATACACCAATATATATTGACCAGTCGTAATCTACATATATCATGCTAGAAATAGGAAATACAATAATGTGAAGAGTTTTCCTCTTATTCATTATTGTTTCTATGTTTTGGTCTTTTTCTTGTTTTTAATTTTTGATAATAATATGGATTCCCTTATAATTTTCTTAAGGAAAGGTAATCAGTCAGATGAACTATATACTAAGGTTATAGCAATATATATAAGAAATTAGCATGTTTGTAAAACTAATAGTTAAATTGTCATTGAAATTTTGGGACTCTGCTTCTATCAGTCAAAGTTTGTTTTCTATTTACTATACTAATAAAACTAATTTATAGGTTTTGATTGGCAAGGTCACTTAAGGTCACTCTCCCAGATTCATGTTGTAAGCACCCATAGCAATTAAATTCTTTATAAAATTTACAGGAATCATAAATAGTTATCTGTGTAAATATTTATTTAAAGTATATTTTCCCACTATTAGAAATTATGCTTGGTAAAAGAACAGAATAAGTAGTAGGCTAGCTATTAAAGATAAATGAAAGAAGAAAATGAAAGGAAGGAGAAAGAGAAGCAGGGAGGAAGGAAGAGAGGGATAAAAAGAAATCCATGCAGGTGTTACTCACTTATTATTAACTCTTCCAAAAATTTTATGAAGCAATTTCCAATGTTTCAAAAACACTTCCAAGGAGCTACTAAACTTGGTGGAGAATATTTTATATCGTTTGTAATAAGGAATCTGACTCCATTTTGGGAAGTTGACAACTGACAGATTGTAAGCCTCATCCTTCCCCCTTTTTCTTGTACACCACATCTAAAAACCTGATAGAAAAGCCTGGGTGTTCTGTCACTTTTCACCAGGGAGACTCCGAATCGTGCAAACTTCTGCCTCTGTGCAGCAAACTTCACTAAAATGCAGTAAAAGCCTTCAGCCAGTCTCCTTTCTCAAGACTTTCAGACCTGCTGTGGAGGAGTCTTCTGCTTTCCCCAGAAAAGGATCAACTATGTGAGTAACAAATTTCTTCATGTCCTCTTGTTGTGTGAGTGGTATCATCAGTCTTAACATTGAAACCAGATTTTTGGTGGGATTCTATCCTGATTATATAAAATAAGCAATATACAGCATCCCACTATGTATATTTTGATTGAAGTTGTTAATTTACATATCAAAATATATAAATGTTCCAAGTTAGAGAATTTGAGGTATTTCATAATTAAAAAATGATCAAATGCCATGTTAATTTATGTCTCAAAACCAGGCTTTCTTTGCATATTTTATGAACCTTTTTTTAATGTATACTTTGGCAAAGGAAAAATTTCTGATTTTGCATTAATAAATATTTTGACTCATTACGGAAATGTATATCAAACTATCATAACTATCATAATGAAATTACTTAATTTCATTTTATATAGTTAAGAATATTTCATTTTTTAATCATCAGTTGACATAGCATGATATAAAAAGTAACAAGGAAGGCTCTTGCTTCTGGGAGTGTGCTCTTAAAGTTATTTTAAGTTTATTGCATTTCTATATTTTTTATCTACCTAAGAGAGATCCATTGTATATTGTGCCTCCTCGAGGAAACCAATTTTATTAATTCAGGCTAAATACCAAAAATATTTTTCTTCTGACCTATGTTGTACTATTCTGATTTGTTGTCTTAAAATTATTTCCATTCTGTATTTGAGAACACCATTCTGAAGAAGAAAAGTATTAACAATTGTTAAAATATTTTCGATATAATTCATGATTTTATATTATTTCATAAAATACATTTTTTCTAGATTCTAAAGTATTGTCTATGCTTGTGTAGAAGAAAAAAATCTTTCTAATCATGAACTATTTGAACTTACTATATTGGCTTCATTTTCAACATAAATAATCAGAAAGGATTTCATTTTTAATTTTGACTTCCAGATCCCTAAGTACATGTGGTGATTTTGAGTTCTACTATCTTTAACCCCATAATATTCTTCACCCTGCAGTAACTTTATCACAGTTTTATTAATTTTCTTATTTCAAATATTTTGTTTTTGTTTGTTTGTTTTGTTTTAGTAGAGTTAGGGTAGGGTTTCACCATGTTGGCCAGGCTGGTGTCAAACTCCTTATCTCAAGTGATCTGCCAACCTCGGCCTCCCAAAGTGCTGGGATTACAGGCAGAGCCACTGTGCCTGGCCGAAAATGTTTTTATTTTGAAGTGTGATTTGAAAATCATCCATGTACAATATATGCTGATAAAAAAATAGTGAGAGCAAAACTATTTCCAAAAGTACAATAAGTATTTGGCATATCTATTAAAAAATAGAAAACATTCTCAAAAATAAAGTTACCATTAACTTGTAGGTAAAGAATAAATTATAGTGTCTGCTTTCCATCTTTAAGGAACCAGAAGGATCCTCCTAGGCATGAAGCAAAACAAGCCGTTTCTCTTCTCCCCTCCTGATTTTCTCTCTAGATCCTTTGATAAGTTGATCTTTAAGAGAATAGCCTTCTCTTGTTATATTTACCATTACTGAATTTTTGTGAATACAAGCAGCATTAATCATGGAAAACTTAATTCAAGCAATCGCTTTCTAAATCATGTAAATCCTTATTCTCCTATCATTTTTTATTTTTGTCTTAATGTATTCCCACTGCTGTAACAAAATACCGCAGGCTGGGAAGTTCAAGATCAAGGTGTGGGAAGATTCAGTGCCTGGTGAGGGCGCATTCCTTATCGACAGCACTTTCTTGCTGCATTCTCACATGGAGGAAGAGCAACAAGGGAATAGTTGGTTACTGCCAGCTTTTAAAAATATTTTATTTTATTTTTGTTTGTTTTAATATATTTTGTATTTCAGTAGTTTTTTGGGGAAGCAGCTGGTGCTTGGTTACATGAATAGATTCTTTAGTGGTGATTTCTGAGATTTTGGTGCACCCATCACCCAAGTTGTATACACTGTACCCAATCTGTAATCTTTTATTCCTCATCCCCCACCCTTTCCCCCAGGTACCCATTGTATGATTCTTATGCTTTTACATTCTCATATCTTAGCTCCCACATACGAGTGAGAACATACAATGTATGGTTTTTCATTCCTGAGTTACTTCACTTAGAATAATAGTTTCCATTTCCATCTAGGTTGCTGCAAATGCCATTATTTTGTTCCTTTTTTTGGCTGAGTAGTATTCTATGGTATGTATGTATATGTGTGTGTGTATGTATAACATTTTCTTTATCCATTCATTGACTGATGGGCACTTGGGCTGGTTCCATATTTTTGTAGTTACAAATTATGCTGCTATAAACATGCATGTGCAAGTATCTTTTTGGTAGTGACTTCTTTCTCTCTGGGAAGATACCTAGCAGAGGAATTCCTGGATCAAGTGGTAATCTACTTTTAGTTCCCTAAGGAAATCCACGCTGATTTCCATAGTGGTTGTACTAGTTTACATTCCCACCAACAGTGTAAAGTATTCTCTTTTCACCTAATCCACGCCAACATTTATTATGTTTTGATTTTTTTACTATGGCCATTCTTGAAGGAGTAAGATGATATTGCATTGTGGGTTTGATTTGCATTTTCCCTGATATTTCATGATGTTGAAGATTTTTGCATATGCTTGCTGACCATTTGTGTATCATCTCTTGAGAACGATCTATTCATTTACTTAGCCCCTTTTTGATGGGACTGTTTTTTGTTTTTTTTTTTCCTAGCTGATTTGAGTTCTTTGTAGATTCTATTAGTCTTTGGTTGTATATATGGATTGTGAAGATTTTCTCCTATGCTGTAGGTTGCCTGTAAACTCTGCTCATTATTTATTTGGCTGTGCAGAAGCTTTTTAGTTTAATTAGGTCCCATCTATTTATCCGTGTTTTTGTTGCATTTGCTTTTGGGTTCTTGGTTGTGAAGTCTTTGCCTAAGCCAATGTCTGGAAAGGTTGTTCAGATGTTATCTTCTAGAATGTTTATGATCTCAGGTCTTAGCTTTATGTCTTTGATCCACCTTGAGTTGATTTTTTTTTGTAAGTGAGAACAGGCTCAAGTTTTATTCTTCTACCTGTAGCTGGCTACTTACCCCAGCATGATTTATAGAACAGGGTGCTCTTCACCACATTAAGATTCTGTTTACTTTGTCAAAGATCAGTTGGGTATAGGTATTTGGCTTTATTTCTGGGATCTCTATTCTGTTCCATTGGTCAATGTGCATATTTTTATACCAGTACCATGCTGCTTTGGTGACTATATAGCCTTATAGTGTAGTTTGAATTCAGTTGGGTGATGTGATTCAGCCTCCAGATTTGTACTTTACTGCTTATTCTTGCTTTGGGTATATGGGCTGTTTTTAGTTCCATATGAATTTTAGCATTGTTTTTTCTAATGCTGTGAAGAATGATGGTGGTATTTTGATGAGAATTGCATTGAATTTATAAATTGTTTTTGGCACTATTCTAATTTTCACAATTGATTCTACTCATCCATGAGCATGGGATGATGAACATAGATGCGAAAATCTTCAACAAAACACTGGCAAACCAAATCCAATAAATAATATATCAAAAAGGTAATCCACAATGATCAAGTGGGTTTCATACCAGGGATATAGGGATAATTTAACATCTGCCAGTCAACAAATGTGATACACCACACAAATACAATTTAAAACAGAAAAATCACATGATCATCTCAATAGATGCGGAAAAAGCATTAGACAAAATTCAGCATCATTTTATTACTAAAACCCTCTGCAAAATTGGCATAAAAGGAGCACACCTTAAGGTAATGAAAACCATCTGTTACAACCTCACAGCCAACATTATACTGAATGGAGAAAAGCTGAAAGTATTGCCCCTAAGAACTGGTACAAGACAAGAATGCCCACTTTCACCACTTTTATTCAGCATAGTACTGAAAGTCTTAGCCAGGGCAATCATACAAGAGAAAGAAATAAAAGGCATCCAAATTGTTAAAGAAAGTCAGATTGTCACTGTTTCCTGATTATATTGCTGTATAATAGAAAACCCTAAAGACTCCTCTAGAAAGCTCTTAGAACTGGTAAACAATTTCATCAAAATTTCAGGATACAGAATTAATGTACACAGATCAGTAGCTATGTTATACACCAATAGCAACCAAGCTCAGAATCAAATCAAGAAATTTACCTGCTTTGTAGAAGGTGCAAAATAAATAAACTAAAAAATAAAATAAAATACTTAGGGATACACCTAACCAAGAGTGTGAAAAATTGCTACAAGAAAAACTACAAAACACTGCTGAAAGAAATCATAGACGACACAAACAAATGGAAGCACATACCGCCAGCTTTTTAATAAAAGCATTAATCTTATTGACCAGGACAAAACATTCATAATTTAATCCCTTCTCAAAGGCCCCACCTTCTAATACCATCACCTTGGTATGAATTTTGGAGGGATACGTACATTTCAAACTACCAGTTCTTTAATTTGAAAAAGCACTTATTTAGCACCTGACATGTTTCTTGAATTTTGAAGAAGGCTGTGAGACCGAAGGATAAAGGCCATCCAAGCCTTCTTGGGAAAAGAAGGTTAAAAGGTTTCAAAAAAAAAAAAAAAGCGGCAGGGTAGAGGGAAGCTGGATTTCATTTGAAGCATAAAGGTCATCAGGCCACTCTCCTTTTCAATACCCTACCCATTCTAGAGGAGATGTAAGTTTATGCATGTGGTAATACTCCAGACAAAGGAAACATCATAGACCAAGTAGGTAAATGTATTAAATGCTGTAGAAATATGAAGTAGAAGAAACCGTAGGCAACTAGAATTTCACTGGCAGGGCTTAGGAAATAACAAAATGTTTTAGTTGGTATATAGTGATAAGATAATGTGTTAGGCCATTCTTGGATTGCTATAAAGAAATATCTGACACTGGGTAGTTTATAAAGAAAAGAGGTTGAATTGGCTCATGGCTCTGCAGGCTGAACAGGAAACACGGTGCTGGCATCTGCTTGACTTCTGACGAGGCCTCAGGAAGCTTTTACCCTGGTGGAAGGTGAAGTGGGAGCTTGCACATCACATGGCAAGAGCCGGAGCAAGAATGAGAGGAGGAGGGAGGTGCCATACACCTTTAAACAGATCTTGTGAGAACTCACTCACTGTTGAGGGTACAGCACCAAGCCATGAGAATTCGCCTCCATCACCTAGACACCTCCCAGTAGGGCCCACCCACAGCATTGGAGATCTTATTTCAACATGGGATTTGGCTGGGACAAATAACCAAAATGTGTTAAATAATATACATGAAACAAAATATATGCAGCTTATATTAAGCATTTACTGTGTTTTATAGACATTTTTCGCACATAAGTTTCAGCAAAGTATAATATCAAAATGAATAGCTGGAAGAGGAAACTCAAAGGCATGATAATTTAAGACTCACTTCCCTACATCTTTCCTTTCATTTTCATTTGCTAGTTGCCATGTGATAGGAAAACAGACTCAAATAACATTGATTGAATGTTTATAAGAAACTCACATTCCAGTTATTGGAAAAACATGTGTAATGCTACAGAGGTATGCTAATCATTCTATTTAAGGTATATGTAAATTGTTTATTATATTTTATTTACTGTTCTCATCACTTTTATATATAAATTTTTATTACATTCTATATGATATGAAGTATTGGTAAGAATTAGCATTTTTTCCATATTACAATTGAAAATATATAAGTTAAAGAAAAATGGGCTAAAATGCCAGATTTATAGAAATTATGGAAATTACAGAAGTATGGAAATTATGTAATTTGATTACAGTTAAGACACTTGATCACTAAACTCTGCCTTCTTGGAATGTAAGGAAACTGCAACAACATGAGTAAGAAATTAATTTTGATGAGACGTCACATCGTT
The DNA here is from genome assembly GCA_963574635.1 of Cheracebus regulus. NCBI lineage: Eukaryota > Metazoa > Chordata > Mammalia > Primates > Pitheciidae > Cheracebus > Cheracebus regulus. The sequence continues at coordinate 87,999 of CAUYQU010040691.1, forward strand.
TTGTGAAACAATCTAGAAAATTGTTTCACAAATATAGTGACATTCAAAATAAAGCATGAATGTTTAAACTTTGTGAAGCTATTTCTGTCATTTAGACATGTATTTATCCTGTTATCTCACCTGCCTGTGCCATAATCTATGTTAGACAAGATATTAGTAAGTCAGAGTCATTGTTCACCATGAACTTATATTAAAGTAGGGCCGAGTGCAGTGGCTCACGCCTGTAATCCCAGCACTTTGGGAGGCCGAGGCGGGCAGATCATGAGGTCAAGAGATCGAGACCATCCTGGCCAACATGGTGAAACCCCGTCTCTACTAAAAATACAAAAATTAGCTGGGCGTGGTGGCTCGCGCCTGTAGTCTCAGCTACTTGGGACGCTGAGGCAGGAGAATTGCTTGAACCCTGGAGGCAGAGGTTGTAGTGAGCCGAGATTGCACCACTTCACTCCAGCCTGGCACCTGGCGACAGAGCAAGACTCCCTCTCAAAAAAAAAAAAAAAAAAAGTAGGAGGAGGCAGTCATATAGACAAATAAATAAAATTTAAAACTTCCTGCTTTTCTGCTATAAAGAGAGGAGTTGCTAACCACTTACATTTGCCACAGCTACTACTGTAAATTCCTAAGACAGATTTTCCTGAATGACTTTCAGGGGAAATAAATATTATGGAAGAATAAATGATTATTAGAGTTCTAGTACTGAACTCTTCCAGAATCTTTCCTAATAATCAGTTTAGCTCATCCAATCCTAAAATGCAAGAACAATTTATGTTAATCTAGCTGAAGGCAACGATCTTAATGAGTTTAAGTAACCTGTTACAGGCCCTTCTCTCTTAGATGTTTCCTCTTAATTTCCTAAATGGCGTAAGGGTAATTTCTCTTAATTAGGAGACTTATTTTATCAAATTAACTGTATGAATACATGTGAAACACAATCTTGAAACTAAAAACAATATAGAAAGGAAAAATCAAATATTCAATGTATTTATATATGATTAAAGTATTACATGTACCTTATTTTAAAAAATCAAATAGTACCATAAAGCTTATAATGAAAAATAGTCAATTTTCTACCCCTATCTTGCACTATTTATTATTCCCAAAGGAAAAACTTTATTTTTCTAATGTTGAAATAAAATTTACATCAATATCTTAATTTTCCAATGGTAGATATGATCTGTTTAATTCCTGCTATGAAAGATGTGTAAATACCATTCTTTTATCACCTAATTTTATCATGCTAATTTTCTAACACCCACGATTCATTAGAAAAATGCATATACGGTCTATCTTAATTTAGTGCATAAGACTCCTTACAGTTTAATGAAATAAATGGTCCTTCATGGAGATACTAAAAATAAACATTATAATAAAATTGCTTCCGATATAGCTGCAAAAGTGTTTTAGAATATATTGTTCACTCCAGTAACCAACATCTAGTGTAGCATCTTACATGATTATGTGGATATTTCCTTCTAGAAATAAGTATAAAAAAAATGTCTTTCTGTCTGATAAAATGAATTATTTATATCTTCACACTTCCTTTTTATTTCAGTCTTATAGGAATCCTATAGACAAAAGTAGCATTCATTCTACACTCATGTACATACTCATATATAATAAGATTTCTGGAATCATTTTTTTGAAAGGTAAGGAGATGTAAATAAATGAAAGGACACATAACTGATAGTGAATATACAAATAAAAATGCAATCTAAATTCTTATCCTTACTTTATTCTGCCTTATGTTATAACTGCTTGTATTAGGCCTTTTCATTTCCATCGTTTGAGCTATTTTGGTACTGCAATCATACCTAAGTCATTGTTCTTACCATGGTGCCGGGAATACTGTGTTATATGAAGTAGATTCTCAATAAATATTTATTGGAGTGGCATGCATAATTTTTATTTCCCTAGTCTTCTCCAAATCTAAAATTGTATATTCAATTATTCTGAATATAAATCTTTTTACAGTCATCTCTCCAAAGGAAATGTCCAAACACCACCACCATTCTCAATGGTTGCAAACTTATTATTGCAACAGAAAAATATAAGGCTATAGTATTAAAAGACTAATTTAAGAAATAGTCTAAGTCCATTTAATGCAACTTTATTCTCTGCATACATAGGAGTTATATAAGTAAGTCTTTGAATTTTAAGAAAGCACTGCCCTGGATGTGATTTCCAGTTGTGTAGATGCCAAGCCTGTATCCATCCCCAACTGAAGCCCAGCATACTTAAATCTTTGTGTGGTTACGACTGAAAGGGAATTGCTTTCAAGACATTTTGCAGCAATTCAGTAGCTACCAAAAGATTCCACTGCTCAGCAGGAAATGATGGCCTTCAGAGTTATAACCCCCTTCAAATGACTATAACAAGAGTTCTAAAGGGTTTTTCTCACTGTGTTACTATGCACTGTGTCTCATTAGGCTACCTACGGCACGGTAGTTACAGAAAGACTTGACAGATCTAAAATGTCACTACGATCACTTTTACCAAGTGCTGTCACCCATGCTTAGTCTGCTTTTAGTTTTGTGGAAGGAAATGTGGAAAGGCCATAAAGGTCTTTCTTAATGGGGACAAGCAATTTGGTCTCAGCTCTAAAATAAGGACTTTGTTAAGCTCTGTGAGCATCTTGACAGAAATTCACCCTGGTGAACACAGTATTTATTAAGATAAAGGTCATCTTATCGCCATGCATCCACCTGCTCAATAGTACTTGTGAAATGTAGCTCTTTCTTAGGATAGGTATTTGTATAGCAAAACATAAATATGAAAATAGGCAGATATATCAAGCAGGTGGAAGGCAGAATATTAATACAGAAATGTATACATTTGTGGACAAGTCCCCATGCTAATAATAAATCCCAGAATTCAACCCCAGGTTAAATTATTCTACCATAAATGGGATGTATTATGTTCTACAGGTTTGCCTGTATAGAAACTGCTCCTGTAAAAATGAAGGTAGTGTCAGAACAGAATATTCACTGCTTGTGGAAAATTCAGTTCAGGAGACAGGAAAGTGAAGGGTTCCTGTAAGCATGCACGCTTTCTCCTTGCACATTACCCAGATGATTGTCACCCTGGGAAAAATGGAGTAAGGGATTAGAGAAAGGCAAGGAGTGATATTGCCGGATAATTTCCTTCTGTATTTCAGCACAAACACATTCAAGAATAGAAAAATGTTTCTTTCATTCACCATATGACCCAACTAAAATGGGCTGTTATGTTGATTTTAGAACTTCAAGAGACAAACAGAATCACAATGTTCTTTCATGCACATTTGTTTAACAAACAAATATAGCATTAACTCTGTGCCAGACATTATTTTAGGTGCTTTTCAAACACTGATTAACTTTACCATTACAACAACCGTAGGTTGAATGCACCACATATAAGGCAATTGAACCACAAAGAGGTTAAATACTTTGCCCATCATCACACAGATAGCTAGCAGCAAAGGCTGGATGCAGACCTAAAATGTGTATCTCTGGCTGCCTTGCTCTAACCATGGTGCTTCCTCTCTACTGAGAGTTTATTTTTGTTTTTAGCTAGTCATTAATCATAGTCGAATTTCACAAGAACATGATTACTCTTTACATAGAATTAATATGGTTATCTGCTCTCTTGAATGTAAAATTCATAATAAATTTAGGTTCATGTAATATCAACTGAATTTATTAAAAACAGAACCAGGCCTGTAGCAGAAAATGAAATCCTGGTGTTCCAGACAAAGATCATGGTTGATACTAGCCAGCCATGGATAAAGCCTAAGACCAGAAACACGGTGGAGCGAATGCATAAAGACAAATTTTTCTACAACTTTTCTAATAGACCCATCCTTTCTCATTGGAATACCATCTGGCTGTGCTACGAAGTGAAAATGAAAACAAAGGACTCCTCAAGTCACACTTTGGTTGCAAAGATCTTTCAAGGCCAGATGTATTCCAAGCCTGAAGACCACCCAAAGATGAGATTCCTTCATTGGTTCCACAGCTGGAAGCTGCATCATGACCAGTTACCTGGTGTGTATCCTGGAGCCCCTGCACAGTGTGTGCAAGGAACGTGGCAGAATTCCTGGCCAAGGATGGCAAGGTCACCCTGACCATCTTCATTGCTCTCCTCTACTACTTCTGGGACCCAGATTACCAGGAGGAGCTTCGCAGACTGTGTCAGAAAAGAGATAGTCTGCATGCACCATGAAGATCATGAATTACAACGAATTTCAACACTGTTGGGACAATTTCATGTACAACCAAAGAGAGCTATTGAGCATTGGAATGAACTGCCCACACATTAAATATTGCTGTGCATCACACTGGGGGGAGGTTCTCAGATGGATCCAGGTACATTCACTGACAACTTTACCAATGACCCTTCTGTCCTTGGACAGCACCAGACCTACCTATGTTAAGAGGTGGAGCGCACCTGGACATTGGCACCTGGTTGCTGCTGGACCAGCACAGGGCATCATACTAAACGAGGCTTCAAATAGTCTGAGTTTCCTTGAAGGCCACCATGCAGAGCTGTGCTTCCTGGACCTGATTTCCTTTTGGAAGTTGAACCTGGCCCAGCACTACAGGGTCACCTGCTTCATCTCCTGGAGCCCCTGCTTCAGCTGTGCCCAGGTGCTGGCTAAATTCCTTCAAGAGAACACACATGTGAGCCTGAGCACCTTTGCTTACCTCATCTATGACCATCACGGAATATATAAGGAGGGCCTGCGCAGGCTGAACAGGGCTGGGGCCCCAATTTCCATGATGAAATACCGTGAGTTTAAGCACTGCTGGGACACCTTTGTGGACCACCAGAGACGTCCCTTCCAGCTCTGGGAGAAAGTAGATGAGCACAGCCAAAACGTGAGTAGGAGGCTACAGGCCACTCTCCAGAATCAGGGAAACTGAAGGATGAGCCTCAGTCTCTAAGGAAGGCAGAGACCTGAGTTGAGCAGCAGAATAAAAGATCTTCCAAGAAATGCAAACAGGCTGTTCACCACTGTCTCCAGCTGTTCTCGGGCATGAGCAAAGCAATGCACTCCTGACCAAGTAGATTCTTTTAAAAATTAGAGTGAATTACCTTTAATCAAAAATGTATGTTATGTTTCAAGAATACAAAAGTAAGATTGTGCTCAATACACTCAGAAAAGTTTCAAATTTAAAAAGAACAGAACCAAAGTAATATTTATTTTCAAATAAGAAAGTGTACATGCAGAGAATATATATTCACACTCTGATAATGAATATTGTGGATTCATTTTCAGATGATTCACTGTCAGATGGATATTGATCAATACATATTAATACAAATATTTTGTAATTAGCAAGATTAAAGCATCTTACTATTACAGAATATTTATATGACAACAGATATCTTGCCGTAAGCTTGGTTAATACCAAGACATATAGCTGCTCAAAGAATATAAGAAATGAATGAACTATAGCTTCATAATAAAACTTTCTTCATTATACCTTTGTCATTTATTAACTACCTACTATTGGGTTAAGTAGATTATATACATTTTCTGCTCTCCTATCTGTAACACTGAAAATCATATGCCATTACTGCTGTGTTGCACAGGAAAAAAGTAGATGTTATATAACTCTAAGATGTTATATAACTTGACCATGATCACATGATGTTTTAAGTGACAGGGCTGTAATACAAACCTAGCTCCATCCATCACTGCCCTTTGGAGTTAGTTTAGAGGGAGTACTTTTTTTCTGAGTGCCTTTTACAAGAAAGCCCATGGGTTGAATATGAACTTCACCTGGATTATCTGAGGACAAGCTTGATTTTTATTCCTACTATAATTTAATAAATGTGGAACAGTTAAAATCCTATATTCTTTCTTTTTCCTTTAATTATAATCCATTAGACCAGAGACTTTTTTCAGAGGGATAATATTACATTTTCTTCTTTAACCAAACACAATCATGATAGTTTAATTTGAGAATAAGACAAGACAAGCTTCCCACATAGCCTACTTCCCAAATAAAGTTACCAAATTACCTATTGAATTTGGTTAAATCTTATTGAATATTAGTATTCCAGTTTTTATACTGTGAACAATTCAGAGATATAACTCCAGAATAAGTAACCACTTTAAAACCTGGAGCCTTTTTTCAGGCTTTCTTATAGATCATCCCATGGGATATAACCAACTAGTCCTGTTTGGGTTTCAAGCTTTACTTAGAATGGATGGCTTCATCCACTTAATTGTGCAAGAGATTAAGAGATACCCTTTCTTGTTTCTTTTGACACGTTTTAGTCAAGCAGATAGAAACCAACTCATAAGAGAGAACTCTCACTGACTGTGATATATTGAGGAGCCAGAACACTGTGAAGCTGCTTAAATTTTATCTATTTTTCTTTAGCCCACACTGCTTTCTAAGAAGAAATCCCTTACTTTTCTCTTTGCCTTTGAAGGAAACCACTGTGTTGAGTTGAAACTTCATTTGCAAATTCTCAGAACAGATTTGTTTTTATTGTTCAGTTAAAGGTTTCAAGAGAACTCAAGATGCCATGTTTGAAATATAAAATGAGCTAAAGGCAGGAGTTCTTCTATTTCAGCATATTCCCTAATCTCATGTCTTTGGACATGCTTATCTGGAATAGATCACTTTTGGTTTAGGAATTAAGAACTTTCAAAATAGTTCTTTAATAGTTTACCTATTAAAGTGTAATTGATTTTTCTTTAAGAATAGAAATATACGGACCCAAATAATGTAGACTAAGTAATGCTATATATTTCATCCATTTTCTGTTTGAATTTATTTGCATTTTAGTATTTTCTTAGAATAATCCTACTTTCTGATATTGATATTTAATTGTCTTCCTATGGTGATCACTATACTATTTAAGAAGTTTTTTTCACTCTCCAATAATGTTGTCTTGTAATTGCTAAATGTGCTTCAATAGTTATAATGTTTTTCAATATGATAATCCTTATGCTTTTATCTATCTAGAAATAAATACATTTTGAAATTCTTTCATGAGATGCACTCTTTTATATACTGCCATATAATCAAACTTTAGAACTCCTTTTTCTCTTTAATCTTTCTTTGCATCTATGATATGATAATTCCATCATTATTATTTAATTCTTTTAATCTCTGAGACAAATGCATTTTTTAGCATTTATGACATATCTTAACCAAATAAATGTTTATAGAAATCATATTAACATTTTAATACTCCCAGATGATTCATAATTAAACATCTCTTGTGTTTAACCATCATTCACACTATAACAAATATAACACTGCTTTTGGAGTCAGACTTTTTTGTTCAAGTCAGGAAAGTCAAGACAGGCTGAATCTGGTGGAAAATCACAAAGCTAGACATATGTAGATTCAAATCCTAAATTTATATCTACTCATTGCATTATCTTGGATTAAAAGGTAATATCAACAGCCAGGCACTGTGATGAATGCCTATAATCCCAGCTACTCAAAAGGTTGAGGTGGAAGGATGACTTGAGCCCAGGAGTTTGAGACTACCCTGGGCATCAAAGTGAGCCTCTATCTCAAAAAAAAAAAAAAAAAAAAAGAACCTCAGTTTACTTTCAAATGAGAATATTAGTCCATAATTTCAGAGGAGGAGAATATATGGGTTTTGTGTCCTTTATAGTACTTCATCTGCCCAGATTTATACAGATATTTATTAATAAATAAGTTCAGGACTAAAATAAAAGACTAAAATCTCCTAGGCTTACATAATATATTCTGGAGCCATTTGTAAATGAAGAATAATATCAAAATAATATGAAGGAAAATATGAAATTTTGTTTGAGAGAACTTAATACAAAGAAAGAAGCATCAGTTTATGTGCGATTTTTATTTAAAAACAGAAGTGTTCTTATTATTAAATCATCAGATCACTTCCATTCCTGCTTTTAATAAAGTGTAAAACTATACCTTGGCAGTTCCTCCTTGCTTTCCTCCTTTCCTCTTTTCTTTCTCTTTTCTCCCTCCCCCTTTCAATTCCTTCCTCAATTCTATTTCTTATATATCGATTTATCATTTCTTTTTTTAAACACACAGTATTATTTTTCACCCACCATGAACAAGCCATTTTGTTTTCTATACCCGGGGAGGCAAAGACTAATAGGAAAGAGATTCCGACCTCAGAATTCTCAGTCTAGTAATCTACAATCTGACCAGAGTGATGAGGTGGGGTTGGGACAAGTTTAGAGAAAATAAGCTAATATTTATCAAAGGATTTCAGAGTGCCTGACCTTTGGATGGTTTTAAATATTTTTTTTCAGATGTAACACACCCCCAAAACATTTTATATTTTATATATTAGAATTGGGAGTTAATGTTGTTTAAAAAGTTGGGTCTGATTCCTCAGTAAGTAACAAAACTAGGGTGTAAAAACAAGTCTAGCCTTCTCTAAGACACACTGTTTTACTACCAATTAATATTAAACATTTTAATGTCAATCTTTATTTCCTCTCTCTTTACATAAGTTCCACAGCAAAATTAAAATTCACAGAATGTGCTTTTCTGGATATTGCCATGTTTTCCATTTATAGTAAATGATGCTAGAATAAGTCATTTGCAAATTTCAGCACCGTAAGAAGCTGCCTGAGATATCAGATGTACTTCTGTAGCCTTCAATGTGTAATAAGACGGAACATGCCAATATTGGGAAAAAATGGTGAAGACACGGTGGTCTTCAAAATGGCAAAAGGAAAAAGCTGGTGAAGTTGATAATTCATGTTACATAATAATTTATTTATTTTTGCTATTGCAATCTTAAGGCTGAAAGTAGACTATTATAGGTATTTCTCATAGTTACAATTTCCACTCTCATAACCTACATATGTAACCCTCTCTACCACATCTAGAGAAAAGAACCATTTTTAATGTTCATCCAGGCATAGATCTTATGAATTCAAGGATAGATCCAATTTATTTGGCCTTCAAGGTCTTTGTTCTGAAACAGAGGCAGAAAAGAAGCCTCTTGAAAAAGATCCTGACCATTTCAAGATTTAGGTGCCTGTGAATGGTACATATTATATTTTTAAAGAGACAAAGAATAACAAAGCTTTAGAGGGCTTGTTCATTTGTTTAATGTAATCTTTTTCTTTCTTTTTTTTTTTGAGAAGTCTCTCTGTTGCCCAGGCTGCTAGAGAGTGGTGGTGCGATCTTAATCTCGGCTAGAACTTGGAAGAGTTCAAGCAATTCTTATGTCTCAGGCTCCAATGAAGGTGGAATTATAAGCATGCACCACCACGCCTGCTAATTTTTGTATTTTTCGTAGAGATGGTGTTTCGCCATGTTGGCCAGGCTGATCTCAAATACCTGTCTCAAGTGATCTGCCTTCCTTGGCCTCCCAAAGTGCTGGGATTACAGGAGAAAGCCACCGCACCAGGCCAATATGTTGCATTTCTTTTGATCCATATTATTAATCTATAAACTGTCTTTTGACCTCTTCCTGGTTTTTAAAATTGATCTCATATGTTACGTCCCAGCTCAACCATACTTACCTACATAATATTTTTCCGTTCTTCTAGTCTAGCAAGAAGGATAGGGACTCACTACACAGTCAGAAGGATGATATTTATTATGTGTACATACTATAATTTATAGCTTCTTGCCATAAAAAGACAAACATAAAGGCTTTGTTATACCATGCAATTCCCTCCACAGTCCTTCCTGGGATACTAAACTTTGCCACTTCCTAATGTTTACATTCAAGCACCAAGTCATAGCTCTTGGGTCTTCCTCAACCTTAAAATTCAGTTTATCTATACTTTCTCTACCCATCTAAGCACTACTCATACAGGGTGGCACAGGATGGCTATCATTGTCTTCATAAAATATTACATGAAACACATGTATACACATATTTTTGTGCCTGCCTTAATTATGTAATTATAAATTTCCAGATCTCAGCAAAGTGTGTTTTTGTATTTTGCACAAAACAGGCATTTATGAAACTGTGAATATTGTTTTGTCATGGTTTATATTTGAAAATTCACTTTGAGCTTTTAGAACAAGAGGACCAGGATTTTATATTATCTAGAGCGTCACATATTACTTAGTATATATAAACCTTGACTAATATTTGATGATCTAGATAAAAAACAAATACCCTTTCTATAGTTATGAAAATGTCTGTCTCTAGCAAAAGACCTTAAACTTTCTTAAATTGCAGGCAGACTTTTTCATAAGTTTTCATAACTTTAGCATCCATAAGAGCTTGGTCTCTCAGTAAAAGTTGATTGGATTGAATTGAATTTGCTGCCAAATTCCCTTAAATGTCATTTACCATACACCCACAGGATACTTAGCCTTCCACTAGAAGTTGTTCTTATTTAAATCCTTTTCACCACATAAACCCATTTTTTTAAAGGTGCTGATGTGTAACTTCTATTGAGATAAATGTTATGCATAATACAGTCCTCATTGAATACAGGGCTTTAAAAAGGCATCTGGAAAACTTCCCAAATTAAAGAGAAGTTGGGTTTTTTCTTTATTGTTCAGCACAAGGAAATGCTGAAGAGGTGTGATTTAAATTTATTAACCATAAGTTTTTTAGCATTTACATTTATGTTATAGTAATTACTGAAATATCTCATTTGCTTTGACAGAGCTATTCAAATTAAAAAGTCAGTTGACATGGAGAGTGTGAAGACAGGATTCATAAGTAAACAAAATGTAGGCCAGAGAAATATCACATGGCTTCTCTGTGACGGATGTTTTTATTGCATAGCCCCCTGTTTTTGTGTTTTCTAATATGCATAAATAGAGTTCCAGGTCAAAAACAATACAAAGGATTCAGGTGGTACCTTCTTAAGTTCTGTATCATGTCTTTAAATACCCAATACCCCAATTCCATTTTCTTGAAGACAGGATGATCTGACTTACCAAATTGTTATTGATTATTTTTGAGAGAATACTGTCTTAGAATATGGGTTGACATTTTCATCCTAACTCATATTTAATTAAACATAAATGTTTTGTTGCAAGGTAATTTTTTTTGACAAATTAAATTTGTACATTCATTTTAGTGCTTTCATTTATTTCCTGTTACATAGAAAACTCAAATTTTTTATAAAGATCACAAAAATTTGAACTTCCTCTACATATTGAAAGTATACTGACCTGTGTCGTGGCTGACACCTGTAATCCCAGCACTTTGGGAGGCTGAGGTGGGTAGATCACTTGAGGTCAGGAATTCAAGACCAGCCTGGCCAATATGGTGAAACCTCACCTCTACCGAAAATACAAAAACTTAGCCAGGTATGGTGGCACAGGCCTGTAATCCCAGCTACTTGGGAGGCTGAGGCAGGAGAAGGACTTGAATCCAGGAGGTAGAGGTTGCGGTGAGTCGAGATCATGCCATTGCACTCCAGCCTGGTCAAGAAGAGCTAAACTCCATTTCAAAAAAAAAAAAAAAAAAGTACACCAAATGTGTATTGAATTTTGGAGAGATTATTTATTTATTTATTTTTGTAGAGATGGGATCTCTGTGTTGCTCAGGCTGATCTCAAACTCTTGGCCTCAAACAATCCTCTCACCTTAGCCTTCCAAAATGCTGGTGTTACAGATGTTACCTACTACAGGTGGCCTAGAGAGATTATTTTTTAATCTTTTCTACTTAACATTTAAATTATGTAGAAATATATGTTGGGTTTATTATCTTCCCTTGAGAAAAAACAAAATACGTGTAAATGACAAGATTTGTTATAAAGAAGCATACTAGTAAAACAATAAAACTACGCTGGCCAGAAAGCTCTACCCACAAAAATGTTTTGAAATCTGGTGGTTATAAATTTGCCTTCCTAAGTTCAACAAACAAATGAGATAATAATAATCATATCCTTACTCCCTTACTTGTACTGTTTGCTCAGGAGCAAATGAAAGAATGAGAAGCAGTAAGGGGTAAATCAGTATAAATAGCAATTATGAGCGTATACTCCAGAGCCAGTTTTCAGGGTTCAAATCCTAGGTCAGACACAGTGGTTATCTGGCAGTGACTCAGGCTTTTACTTTCTCAGTTTCCTCAATTATAACATCAGGATAAATGTATTTTCTATTCCTGAAAATTGATAGATGTAATATAAGCAACACACTTAGAACACAACCTACTGAGTAATCACTCTACAAACGTATGCTCTTAGGATTCTTCTATAATACACTTAATGGTAATAAATGAATGAAGACTGTCTCATGGTTCAGAATTCTCCTTTTACAGTATCCATCTCAAATAAATGATAAATGCTTGAATGATAAATATCTCAGTTAAACTGATTTGATCATTACACATTGTATGTTTGTGTCAAAATATCACATATACCTCTAAATATGTGCAATTATTATGTATCGATAAAAACTAAAAATTAAAGACCACAAAATTAAAGATTATTCCACTTTATGAAATCTAACATTATCTTTATTCTAAGCTTGTGCCATTTACACAAATTTATTTTGAAAAAAGAAATTTGCTCTTGGGCTAACAGATGTGAAGGACCTCTTCAAGGAGAACTTCAAAGCACTGCTCAAGGAAATAAGAGAGGACACAAACAGATGGAAAAACATTACATGCTCATGGTTAGGAAGGATCAGTATTGCCATACTTCCCAAAGTAATTCATAGATTCAATGCTATCCCCATCAAGCTACCATTTACTTTCTTCACGGAATTGGGCTGAGGCACTTTAAACTTCATATGAAACCAAAAAAGAGCTCGCATAGCCAAGGCAATGCTAAAACAAAAAAAAAAAAAAGGAAAAAAGAAAAAGCTGGTGGCATCATGCTATCTGACTTCAAACTATACTACAAAGCTACAGTAATCAAAATAGTATGGTACTGGTACCAAACAGAGATACAGACCAATGGAACAGACCAGAAGCCTGAGAAATAACACCACACAGATGTATATGTAATTTGATGTATCACTGATTTTGCTTCATCTAATTACATGTTCTAAGTTTATTTGAAAAAAATTTATTTACATGTTTGAAAAAATATTTATTACATTTCAAATAAGACAGTACTACCATATTTTCACACAACCTCTAAAATTACATATTTAAGTACGTAACTGTACTCTTTTAAAAGTTTCTATATTTTTCATTTACTTCTTGAAATAAAGTTTGAATTTTTCAATAAAAAAGAAAGAAAGAATGCCACACATCTACAGCCATCTGATCTTTGGCAAACATGACAAAAGCAATGGGGAAAGGATTCCCTATTTAATAAATGGTGTTGGGAAAACTGGCTAGCCATATGTGGAAAGCTGAAACTGGATCCCTTCCTTATACCTTATACAAAAATTAACTCCAGATGGATTAAAGATTTAAACATAAGACCTAACACCATAAAAACCCAAGAAGAAAACCTAGGCATTACCATTCAGGACATAGGCAGAGGCAAGGACTCCATGACTAAAACACCAAATACAATGGCAACAAAAGCCAAAATAGACAAATGGGATCTATTTAAACTAAAGAGCTGCGCAGCAAAAGAAACTACCATTAGAGTGAACCAGCAACCAACAGAATGAGAAAAAATTTCTGCAATCTATCCATCTGGCAAAGGGCTAATATCCAGAATCTACAAAGAACTTAAATGAATTTACAAGAAGAAAACAACCCCATCAAAAAGTGGGTGAAGGATATAAACAGAGACTTCTCAAAAGGAGACATTTATACAGCCAACAAACATATGAAAAAAAGCTCATCATCACTGGTCATTAGAGAATGCAAATCAGAACCACAATGAGATACCACCTCATGCAAATTAGAATGGCAATCATTAAAAAATCGGGAGACAGCAGATACTGGAGAGGATGTGGAAAAATAGGAATGCTTTTACACTGTTGGTGAGAGTGTAAATTAGTTCAGCCATTGTGGAAGACTGTGTGGCAATTCCTCAAGGATCTAGAACCAGAAATATTATTTGACCCAGCAATCCCATCATTGGGTATATACCCAAAGGATTATAAATCATTCTATTATAAAGACACATGCACATGTAAGTTTATTACAGCACTGTTCACAACAGCAAAGACTTGGAACCAACCCAAATGTCCATCAAAGATAGACTGGATAATGAAAATGTGGCACATACACACCATGGAATACTATGCAGCCATAAAAAAGGATGAGTTCATGTCCTTTGCAGGGACATGGATGAAGCTGGAAACCATCATTCTCAGCAAACTGACACAAGAACAGAAAACCAAACACCACATGTTCTCACTCATAAGTG